>JAODXP020005805.1:40000-47500 GCA_027497455.2 Sardinella longiceps | reverse complement strand
CTGTGCGTGTGTGTGTGTGTGTGTGTGCAAGCTTCCATAAGCATCAATATCTGGGAATGTGTGTCTCCGTGTGAATGTGTGTGTTACTGTTTGTATGTGTGTACATAAGAGTGAGAGTCTGTGTGTGTGTGTGGGGGTGTGTGAGTGTGTGTGTGTGTGTGTATGTGTATGTGTGTGTGTGTGTCTGCGTCAGTGAATGTGTGTGAGCAAACATCTCTACATTTGTGTTGGGATCCGTGATGGATCTGTTCATTTCCTCTGAATTAGCACCCTGCCCCCCACCGCCACCCCTTCCACCCACACTCCCACCCCGCTGTGTCATCACCACATCGCTAACAAAAACCATATGAATGGCACCCCCAAACAAAGGAGAAACGGAAGCACAAAATGAAATTTTATTTGGAGATTGCGGTGATGGAAAATTAAAATTCATTTGTCATGATGAAAATTACAAAGACATAAAAAAATAAGCACAGGTGGGGGGTGAAGGCGACAGTTAGCTGAAAAGACTCAAAGGAAACAATACAACAACAACAAACAACTCAACAACACAACATCCTCCTTTTTTGTGGATTTTGACATCAAAGACCACAGGAAATAGCGCTCTTCAAACTCAATACACGGATCCAATGAATATCTATTTGGGTGACATCACAACTTCAAAGGAAAACTTTATTGCAAAACTCTTCTTGTCTGACAAACAGTTTTCAAAACCAAAAATGATCTGTGTACCAAAACTTAGAAAGAGTGCCGGGCAGAGAGTGAAAAAGAAAAAGAGAAAAAGAAAATTGTGTCCCTGATGAAGTTTATAAAATGAATGAAAACATGAATCAATACAAATGAAAGAAAGCTAATGACTCAGCGTTTTTGGTGTACTTAAAAAACAGCTTGCTTAAATCAATGACCATGGTTCAGGGAAAAGGTGATGGATATGATAGTTAAAAGTCTTAAGCAAAAGAAAATGCCCGTGGGGAGTCAGAGGGGAAGGCCGAAGGAGGGGAAAGGTAGGTCTCACGTCAATATCTCATTCTCTGACTCAGCACTAAATTGTCATCAAAGTCCACGACACTTGGCCACGCAAAAGAAACGCTAATCCCATATTGCAACAGGGCCAATGAGCATAAGGCCAACTTATGGTTTTGAGCAGGGGTGTGCAATTATTTTGGCCGGAGGGCCACATTGGCTTTTAGATGTTGATTATCTGGCTGGGTTTTAACAGTCAACCAGTTGATGTTGGTAAATTGGCAAATTAGTTATTGGTTAATCTAAGTCACCTAAGGGGCCAGATTAAATGGCCCAACGGGCCGCATGTGGCCCCCGGGCCTTAGTTTACCCAGGCCAGTGATGATGCCTCAGTTTCTTTCAAATGTGGCATATTCAATCCTTACTTTTGGTCTCCCTTAATCATGTAGAAAACTAGCTTTGCTCATTAGTCTGACTTGACCGACATATGACCTTTTTCGGCCAATCATGATCCACAATCCGTAAGCATCGTTTGCTGTTTTATGTTTTTTATTATATTTCTCTGCAGTGAATTGCTAAGTAGTATGAAAGCAGCTGACTTGTTCTACTGACCCAACTGAATAGCTGTTGTTTTCCAACAGTTCTGTGAAACACAATAGCCCATTCCTAAAAAAAAAAAAGCAGCACTATGAACTCAAAGCCTTAACTGAACTGACTCATGCTGTTACATGATTGAGTTTGTGTGAGGCTGTGAGTGCTCCATTTACGTTTTGCTAGATTGGGACTTCACAAATTGTTAAATTAACAGCACTAAAGTCACATTGCAAACACATTGAAGTATCTGTCTTATGACAGTTGTTTACCAACATTTTTATAGGTTCCCAGACGTGCCTTGTATTTCATGCCGCTGGCTTGTGAGCCTTGTGCAATGCCCGTAGGCAGAGTCTATGTAACTGATGATGCAAGCTAGCCCAACTGCGCATGTAGAATGTTAAGTAAACCTCCCTTCCAACCAACGTCATCAAAGCCGTCACAACAGGACAGGCAAACTAGGCAATTGCTTGGGGTCCCAGACTGATAGGGTCCCCCAAGATTGACGGTTTGATCATTTTCTTGGTTTAGTTAGTGATGTTTTTTTCAATAAAATATGACTTTAAGCTAGAGTTAGACAACTGTAAGTTCAACACAAATATGTATTTTGATGAAAGATGCTTGAAGATTATAACAATGTGGTTCATGTAGGTAT
This sequence comes from Sardinella longiceps, assembly GCA_027497455.2. NCBI lineage: Eukaryota > Metazoa > Chordata > Actinopteri > Clupeiformes > Clupeidae > Sardinella > Sardinella longiceps. The sequence goes on along the minus strand of JAODXP020005805.1, from coordinate 45,291 downwards.
TTATGGGAGGTGAAGGGCCCCCATGTCCTGTCCTGTCCCCCCGAATACCTTGAAACGGCCCTGAACGTCATCCTGACACTTCAAGAACCTCCTCGTTCAGGGGTGTTCAAACTACGGCCCGGGGCCATTTGCGGCCCTTTGGTCTCTTACATACGGCCCGCCATGAATAAGAAAAAGTCAATATAATTTGGCCCATTATTAAATAATTATCATACTACAGTAGCCTATCTTCATTGTGCAACACAGTTACAGATCTGGTGTGAGAGTGTAACATTATTAGAGGGCCTGTGGGTTTTTTTATATAAGATACAGTCACTTTTTCAATTGAAACTGGTTAAAAACTGTGTTTTACATTGGCCCTTGAAGGCTTGGATTTTTCAGTATGTGGCCTGCAAACAGAAAAGTTTGGCAACCCTTGTCCTAGTCAGTTAACTGGGACCCTACGCTTTGACCGATTGGCAAGGGTGTTAAGCACCTGATCTGAGGTCCAGGGCTGGTTCTAGGCATAGACGAACTATGTGATCGCCTAGGGCACCAAATATCAAAGGGGCATCACAATACAGTATTACTTTATTTTCTTTATTTTTTTACTGTATTTTCTAGAAAAGAGGGGGCAAAACCCAAATCTGGCCTAGGGCAGCCAAAAGGCTAGAACCGGCCCTGCTGAGGTCAATGTCATTGTGAGGTGTCGGGTTTGAGCCCCAGGCTGCGTGGTACGGGAGGAACTCTGTTGCATCTGCATGAATGACAGCTTGGGGAAATGTCTCTGAAAGTGTGCAGGCAAAGGTAACCCTTCGCTTCAGATTTAGTGTAAAAAGTGCAGTGTGTAGAGTGGGCCCTAAGACTAATATCAATAAATTATAGAAGTGGAGAATCATCGTGAACTAATGCACAAAAACCCTCTGGAATTTGAACATGCGCTTTGAAGAACTTAGATCGGTTTTATATTTAATTAGACATGCATTTACCGACAATAATAAAACAACACCACAATATTGCACAATATTAAAGTCTGTTTTATTGCACTTGGAATTAGAGCCCTATTAAAATGACATTTATGGTCACAAATGTTTCAAAGTTTCAGAGTTAGGCTCTGGAACAAAAACAATCACTCAAAACGTCCATTGCCTGTTGCATCTTGTCAGTATACTGCTGGCTTACACCCTTAAACCCTAGGCCTGCTGTTCTCATAAAGTTTGAACAGCGGAAGTAGGCTTACATTGTTACTGCCTCAGTCCCTGCAGCCTCCTACCCGAGTGTCTCATGAAATGCTCCCAGCAAGAAGTTTATTTTCTTTGAAATGGCACACCTGTCACTGAAATTAACAAAACTTTGAACCATAATTACCCACAATTTCCCAAAAGCACGATTCTATAAATGTGACCCTGCACATCAAAACCAGTCGCTTGGCACATTTTTTCAAAATTATGTTATTGCATTCACATGAAAGACGAGAAAATAAGCTTTCAAACGACACCAATATCGACAATATTGGCAAACAAATGACGGAGATATGGGCCTTCAAAGTGTTACAATGTTACAAGTCAGAAAAAAAAGAATGCTGAGAAAAACCACGATGAAGTTCATTAGCAATGTGTCAAGGGGATTATTAGGCTAGCTTCTGATGAACCACTTCATTCTGCAGCCTACTACTACCAGTCTAACTTAAAAGTTAACTGATATCGACTGATCTAACATGCAGTCATGACAGGAATACATCTAATTGTGGACTTTACATGAAAAATGGATATAACATGGATATAACTTGAACTGTAACACAAGGTAAGAGCCAGTGTTTTGGTATTTTGAGTAGGCTATGCAACGATGCTAACTTTAAGATATGTGTAGATGCAGATGTCAGTAAGGGATTTATGGTTGCCATGTCTCCTGTCTGAGTGATATCCTTGAAGTAGAGCAATCAGCAGACAGTTAACATTTGGCTTGTACCGATTTTAGCAGTACTAAACACCCAACAACTTTTTACTGACAAGCCAAAGATAGGCTACTTTATCCCCGTCTCCGACTAGCTATCTTCAAGCTCAGTCAGCAACTGACGTTAGCTCCATCTAGAGGATTTTTATGGGTTCAAACAGCTTGCAAGTTAAAAATGTTGTTTCGAAATATTGGAAAGGCCCTTGACATTCATATAAATCATTAATATGACATTCATATTAATATTTTTTTCCTTCTAATCTATGACGAATGCTCGCCTGCCTTGCTGGTGGTAGTCTACTATAAAGCCTTAGCTTTAGAAATCTTTGATATGACAGCTAAGTTAGTACAATGCTAAATGAATACATGCCTCTTAACAAACAAGTTTTTAACCCATTTAAGGTTTGAATTTCGGCACAATTGAATTAGAATCTGAAAGTGTAGGCTTTATACTGTCAAATTATGCTAAAATGTGAAATTCGACTTTTTTGGTGCAAGCATTCCATTTTTAGAATTTTCTCAGAAACGAAGCTTGTGCGAAGCGACTGATTTTGACGTACAAGGTCACAAATATTTTACAACAGTCCTCCATATAAAGAATAGAATTGGAAGTTTTTTATCTGTTGTCGATCTTCTTTTTCTACCTGGGCTTATCAAATGAACTCCTCCATGCTCTTTGAAATGTAATGACCCAGTGTCCTTCTGTGGCGTCATGCCTGAAGGCGGTTTCAGCTCCCATGGTGAAACCTGCTCATCCTCCATGATCCCTGTGAAAAGTGAGTGTAATCAAAAGCGACTGGGGCTGAATGACCACCATGTGGTATTACTGACCTGTAGCAGTAATTGCAAAAAAATAAAAAAATAAATAAATAAAATAATGACATCATGTCCCAATTACATAATGCACGATAAACACTGAGCGATAAAAGGATGACCACTTATCCACAACACAATGACTTCGCAGCCTTTTGGAATTGTTATGGGTGAATGGACAACTCCTGCAGTGATTAATGCATCTGTGGGCTCGACAAGAGTAATCAAACTGACATCATCGTTATCCTGCGCTGTATTTCTGTCAACACCGATAATAACATAAAACGTTGTGTGTTCACCTCGTATCCGAGGACAGGCAGCACTTTCAATGGAAGAGAAGTTCTGAGAATCAGATGTATAACCTTGACATTCTTTACCATAGCAGTCAACATGAAGGTACTATTCCAGTATATTTGTGTAGTGTATAGTGTACCCTATATATACAGTAAACACAGTGAATGCTGTTCTATGTGCGGCTGATTCCCTGTATATCGTTTCATCATCTTTCTTATCCTTTCTCTCCCTTTGGTCCTTTAGCATTTTGCTCCATAAATATATGTGCATTCTGAGCACTTACTTGACATTGTGAACCAAAGGTTTCTGTTATATGGAAGAAGTCTCTTTAGATAAAGCGTAAGGCCTACACATGATGCTAACATAAAGAAGCTTGCTGAAACATTAAATGTGCTGTCAAATGTGAATGTTACACGTTACAGAGAATTGACAGAGGGGTGATTTGATTGGGTCTCTGTGTTGCTTGCCTGCGGCAGAATCTTACGCTCAAGGTTTTTCCTGGTGTGTCAGAGGGCCTGTCTCTCTCTGGCCCTGATGCTGAAGTGTGCTGTCTGCTCGTGCATTCATACTCATACTCACAAGGAGGGGGTCTGCGGGGGAGACCCCCCCTGGAGCAGCACGGCAATGTCACTGCCGGAATAAAAATACCTGAACTGAGTTGAATTCACATTCGCATAGACTCTTCCTCAGTGACTCAGTGATTATTTCTTTGGCTTATAAAACCCTGCCGTGACGACTACAATGCTCTGTGTGTGTGTGTGTGTGTGTGTGTGTGTGTGTGTGTGTGTGTGTGTGTGTGTGTGTGTGTGTAGAGAGAGAGAGAGAGAGAGAGAGAGAGAGAGAGAGAGAGAGAGAAAGAGAGAGAGAGAGAGAGGGTTGAGTAGGTTAAAGAGACCATATGCAATGTGATGAAGTCAGTGAAGGACAAAGTAGAGATAAGAGAAACAACCAGCGCTTCAGCACAGCAGTGAGCACATGCAGAGAGAGAGAGAGAGAGAGAGAGAGAGAGAGAGAGAGAGGTGGGAAAGAGAGAGAAAGGTGGGAATTGGGTAAGTCAGAGAGGACAGGTAACAGAAAAGAGGGAAGATCACGATGGATCATGCAAGGAGACAATAAATAGAGGAGACAAAAGAAGAGGATAAAAAGGAAAAGAAGAAAAGAAAAGATGACAGGAGAGGACAGGAGAAGAGAGAGAGAGAAAAGGGAAGGAGTGGAAAGCGATGAGAAACAATGAGAGGGGAGATAGGAGGAAAGAGGAAAAGATGGGTGAGAACAGAGGAGAAGGAGGGGAAAGAGGAGAGAGGAGAAAAGGAGAGAAGAGGAACGGAAGGAGAGAAAGTGAGAGGAGAAGAGAGCTGCAGTTAAAGATATGATGATGGTGTGAGGAGAAGCAGAATTCCCAAAAGAGGATCATTATGTCTTTACTGATTACAGGCTGACCCTGTGTCTGTGTGTGTTTGTGTGTGTGTGTGTGTTTGTGAGAGAGAGAGAGAGTGAGTGAGTGTGTTTGAAAGAGAAAGGGAGAGGGAAAGGGAGACGAGGCAAGAGAAGGGCATGCTTGCAGAAATCGTGCGTCAGAGAGATCTATGAGAGCATAAGTGTGTTAGCTAGTTCATGAGTTGCATCTCTGATAAGACACACTTACGCATTTCAGCACGCGCACAAACATGTATGCTAATACATTAGCCTACGTAGCGCTCGCGTAGCGTGTTAGAACATCACTCTTCCTCTCAAAGGAGCGGCAGACTAGAGAGCTCGGAGGGGTTGATTTAACCGCTTAAGTTCTGACACTGTACATCCATCTTTGAAGCCTTAAATTAAGTGTGGAGTCTGTGAGACTGCCTGGTGAAATGCTGTCGATATTTCAGCCAAACAGCCAATCAAATCGCATTCCTGCCTTTCGCGCTGAAGTGATATATTGATCGGAGCTAAAATTGTTTATAGCTCGGTCCGAGTCTATGTGTCAGCTTCAGCAGGGATGCCAATAATTGTGTTGGGACACTATATATTTGAGCGTGTGAAAGAGACAGCTGGAGGAGGTGCAATTTGCTGAATTCAACAAAAAAGTGTATTTGATTAAAATTGGTGGACTCTGCCTTGTAGAGTTGTACCAATAGGTACCAATAATTATGTGTTAATTACTCCATAAGTATTTTTTCTTGTATTTGTTAACTTAAAAAAATAAAAAAAAAAGACTCAGTCCTCTAAAAAAAAAACCAGGACATAATCAAATGTCATGATCTTTTTCTCTT
>JAODXP020005805.1:15000-35000 GCA_027497455.2 Sardinella longiceps | reverse complement strand
TACTCTTCTTGCTGTTTTTGGTCCCTTAAATATATGGCGCTTTGCTGACACATGGGTGGTTGGGGATTTGTAACAAGCTACTACATGTTCAAACGTGAGTGGATATTCATGCCCAGTGAGTTTCACATGGCCCAGTGTTTGAGAGTGAAATCAATGTGAAAAAAGGAAAAACAAACAAACAAAATGGAATAAAAAGGAACTTGAGCACTTAGGTCATCTGGTGCTATGCTTACACAGACAATGGCATCTCCTGACAAGACATGAAAATGACAAAACACCAAATCCTTGGATTGATTTGTAGCTTTGACGACATTAAATAAAATATCCTGATCTCTGTTACATCAATATTCAAACCCTTCACCATCAGAGTAGTCTGGAAATAAAAGATTGAAGAGGCAGAAGAACATACAGGTGAAGCCGAGTTCACATCACATCTGAATGAAATACAGACTTCAGTAAAGACATAGTACTCCCATACAGTAAAGGAAACTATGGATTTGTACATTTTTTTTCATCATTTATTTTCTGATTTAAGGTATTCGATACTATCATCAAAAACTGCATTTAAAGCCAGTGATTACTTTTGGTATAAAACAAAGATGAGGGCCACACACTAAATGCGATCCTTCTAAATGTTTTGTATCCTTTTCATGTTCAGATTGGATTTCTCCTTTAAACAAACAACAAACACCTGTGACCTGTCACACACACACACACACACACACACACACACACACACACACACACACACACACACACACACGCACGCACATATGCCTCTAAAAAATAGGCCAATATCTATCACATGTTTAACATCCCTGTTCAATATTTGGTATGAGACACAGGTGTTTGATTTTCAAAATGCGTTTCAAGTGGCACCCCAAACGGCCGGCACAAAGGCTACTGTGTGATGAGCTACTGTAGGCATTAGACATGAGGAATGGTGGGTAATGGAGTTCTATAGCAGAGCAGATTTGGATCTGGTGTTGGGCACACCTGGGTTTCATTGACCTTCTGTTTACATGGAAGCCATAAGTACCTCACTCACACTTGCTATTCATTCACAGTGTACTGGATTCATCTAGGGATTGAACAATCATGTACAAACTCCTACACCCATACACATACACATATTGCACACTCCCTCACTCTTACCCCCCCCCCCCACACACACACACACATACTGTACCCCCACACTCACACATCAACACACATGCACAGACATACACACATTCACAGATGTGCCACACATGCAAACACACACAGTCCTTTCTGTTTAACTTACTGTAAATGTTACCATTGCCTAAAGGAAAATATGGGAGGTTAAGGTTGTCACATTAGTAAAAGAGATGGCTAAAATATCCAAGGTTGAAATATCTGTGTGTGTGTGTGTGTGTGTGTGTGTGTGTGTGTGTGTGTGTGTGTGTGTGTGTGTGTGTGTGTGCATGCAAATATCTGATGAATAGGTAATATTCTGATTAATCATGTAGTAGCGTCAAACCGCTGTACTTTTTGATGATTAAAAACCACGTCTGACAGAAGATAAAAGGAGAGCTTTTTAAGAATTTAACGGCTTTCTTTCCTGTCTGATAAGGACGGGGGGGGGGGGGGGGGGGGTTTCAGTCTTTAGTCTTCATAATCTGTCAGTGCTAAGATCTGACCTGAAAAGAAATCATTTATATGGCCTATGACTAATCTATTAAAATGACAGGACAAGCAAACCGCAATGACTCTTAGCCCTTTGTGTGCCCTGAATATTTACTCAGTTCCCCTCCAGGTATTGGTTTTAATCTTTCTTTTCCCCTTCACTAAACATTGGATCACATTTTCAGAACTCGTATATCTTTCATGTTTCAACAGCATTTTTCTGCAGGAATTGTAAGGCCTTTAAAATATGTATGCAGCTTTCGGGAAACATTCAAACTTAAGAATTTACTGCCACTGAAAATCCAATATGTATAATACAGTATCTAGTGCCCCCCCCTCTCATTCCTACAGGAGGGAGATATATAAGGTTTATAAAAGCGCTGGAATTGAATCTGCGCTGTGCCGACGCTTTATGCGCTCCTTCTCTGTACTCTCTCTCTCTCTCTCTCTCTCTCTCTCTCTCTCTCTCTCTCTCTCTCTCTCTTTCCGCTCCGCTGTGTCGTCCCCACCTAGTGCCCTTTTTATTAGTTTTACTCCATCCCTTCAGCGCATACCCAACACTGAAACCACTCATGCTTTCAACGTATATAGGAACACACACACACACACACACACACACATACACACACACACACACACATACACACACACAAACAAAATGAGTATAAACATAGAATGTTGAAAAAAAATACTGCTATCAATATCTCAACAGAGAAACAGATGCAACAAAAGCATTTGAATAAAGTGATGACAGACTCTCCTCCTCTACTCTCCTCCCCTCTCTTCCTCTGCTCTCCTCCCCTCCCTTCCTCTCTCACTCGTCACTCATCTAGGTTCTCTGCCTCTTTTCTCCTCTCCTCCCTTCTGCTCTCACTGGTCCAGGCTCTCCTCCTCTCCTCCCTTCCTCTCTCACTGGTCCAGGGCTCTCTGACGGTGCCGGAGCCCGAGGCGAGATTTTACTTCATGTTTGGCGTGCTCACACAGCGGAGATGCTGATGTGCATGACAATGCATTATCTCTGTTGATGAAGGGAAGAGTCTATATACTCTGGTCCATATTGCCATTAGACAAATTAAAAACATCATCAACAAAACATATTACAGAAATCTTCCATTTGGTGCCATTTTCAATTATTATGTCCGATAATTACTATGCTGCCACAGATGTGTGTGTGGTAAATTGTGTGTGTGTGTGTGTGTGTGTGTGTGTGTGTGAGAGAGAGAGAGAGAGAGCGCAGATGTAAACGATAGTGCTAGTGGTCATAGCAGCTGGTGCTAATTTAGCACCTTGGATCTAGAGGGAGGCAGAAAACTCCATCTGTCCCATGTGCTATTCTTCCACCTTCCCTCGCTCTCTCTCTCTCTCTCTCTCTCTCTCTCTCTCTCTCTCTCTCTCACTCTCTCTGTCTCTCTCTGTCTTTCTCTTTCTTTCTCTCACTATCTCTATACACAAACACACAAAAACACACACTATTGTCCTCCATACGCAAACCATACATACCCCCTCCCTCCTTAATACGGACACACACACAAACACATGCATACCATACACACTGCTGCCGCCCGTCTCTGTTTTTTTCTGTCACTCACTCGCACTCTCTCTCTCTCTCTCTCTCTCTCTCTCTCTCTCTCACACACACACACACACACACACACACACACACACACACACACACACACACACACACACATATTTGCTGATAGCTCCTGGAAGCGACAGAGGGGTGAGGATAGGAGAGGGGAGCAGAGTGTACTGTCACTGCTGCCTGGCTAAAAGGAACTGTACCTACTGTGCTGTGCTGTACATGACCACGCCTCCAATCTCTCACCAGTCACCCGTTCCTCATCCTGCTTTCTATTTACACACACAAATTAAGCAATTTGAACATTTACTGTAGAGGAAGAAACTGTGTGTGTGTGTGTGTGTGTGTGTGTGTGTGTGTGTTTGAGTGAGAGAGTGTGTACATGTGAAGAGTTAGAGAGATGTGAGACAGAGCATGTTTTTCTGTGTGTGTGTCTGTGCGTGCGTGTAGATATGTAGATGAACCATGTACATGAATAAGATGCGCTTATCCACTGCTTGTTTATGTGCATTGACTTTTCCTTGTGTGTGTGTGTGTGTGTGTGTGTGTGTGTGTGTGTGTGTGTGCAGATTGATTACAAATCAGTGTATGCAATATAAGAATGTCTATGTTCTTGTGTTTACACGTATGTGCCCATTTCATGAAGCATTTGTGCATGCCAGGATGTCCCAGCTCATCAGAGCATGAATGTGCCTGTATATCACAGCTGACGTCATCTGTCTCTCTGCTTCAGTGAGGACATGCATCATTAGGTTACATGAGACGTCTGGACACAGGAGTCGCTTCAGTACTGTCTGTGCTCAACCTATCATTATACAACTACTCTACATACACACACACTCTCTCTTTTTTCTCTCTCTCTGTCTTTTGTCTTTCTCTCGCTCTCTCTCTCTGTTGCCTCTATCATTACACAACTACTCTACACACACTCTCTCTCTCTCTCTCTCTCTCTCTCTCGCGGTCTTTCTCTCGCTCTCTCTCTCTTTTTCTCTTACGATCTCTGTTGCCTCTATCATTACACAACTACTCTATACACACTCTCTCTCTTTCTCTCTCTCTCTCTCGCTCCCTCTCTTTCTCTCGCTCTCCCTCTCTGCCGCCTCTGTTTCTCTGCATGTGTTCATGTGTGTGTTTGTGTGTGTGTCCGTGTGTAGTCCACATAATAAGGCACAGAAATAAACATGTACACAAGCACACACACACACACACACACACACACACACACACACACACACACACACACACACAAAGACTAACAAAAGTCTGATGAGGTGCTGAATAGAGCGAGTCAAAAGACTGAGAAAGGGCATCATAGAAATCAAATGTGCTCAGCATCAACTGTACTTTATGATGCACGTGTGTGTGTGTGTGTGTGTGTGTGTGTGTGTGTGTGTGTGTGTGTGTGTGTGTGTGTGTGTGTGTGTGTGGTGTTAAGAGTGTCAGAGCCAGATAGAGGGAGAAAGTCACCAAACAAGGAAAACAGAGAGAGTGAGAATGATGGGAGATGTGAGTCTGTTTTCTACTACTAATATTATCCATGTGTTTCTGTGTGTGTGTGTGTGTGTGTGTGTGTGTGTGTGTGTGTGTGTGTGTGTGTGTGTGTGTTAGAGAGTGTCTCACACACACTAAGCGTAGCCAGATTTTACCTTGTGAGGGAGTAAGTCACCACAAAAGGGCAGATAGAAAAGAAGATGTATGGGGGATGAGAGGATCAGCATGTCTTTCATCTACCATTAATATGATGTCTGTGTGTGTGTGTGTGTGTCTCTCTCTTTCTCTCTCTATGTGTGTGTGTGTGTCTGTCTGTTTGTATGTGTGTGTGTGTCCCTCTCTCTCTCTCTGTATGTGTGTGTGTGTGTGAGTGTGTGTGTGTCTGTCTGAGTATGTGTGTATGCATGTGTGTGTGTGTGTGTGTGTGTGTGTGTGTGTGTGTGTGTGTGTGTGTGTGTGTGTGTGTGTGTGTGTGTGTGTGTGCATCATTAACACTTCCAAGGCTGAAAAAGTTTAAGTGAGCTAGTGGGCTCAGTTTGTATGTGTGTGTGTGTGTGTGTGTGTGTGTGTGTGTGTGTGTGTGTGTGTGTGTGTGTGTGTGTGTGTGTCTCTGTGTGTGTGTGTGTGTGTATGTGTGCATGTGTGTCTCTCTCTCGTTCTCTCTTTCTGTGTGTGTGTCTCTGTGTGTGTGTGTGCATCATTAACACTTCCAAGGCTGAAAGTGTTTAAGTGAGCCAGTGGGCTCAGCGGCGCTGTACAGCTGTGCAGTTGAACACACTGTGCGTACCGATTATGCTGATCCAGCTCTCATGCATTCACATCTTGGCCTATCATTATTTTCCCACCTCATCTCTGCACACTAGCATGATAACACTAACAGCATGATAGTAGGCAATTTGTGCTTCTCAAACTAGCCAGGGAATTTTTTGTTCTTCAGGCAGCTGTAGAAACTCACTCTTTACTACGGATTGACAGGCGAGTGCAGGAAAAAAAAAAAAAAAAAAAAACGCTCAAAGTGTGCTTGCTTTGGCTACTGGGGTTGTTCCTGTACCTAGTTAGCAAACATTAAGTCCATGTTTGTTCACAAAATGGAAAAGACTGAAAGTAGCTTGGCTAGAGGAGGCATTCCAGTTGGACAAGAGCAAGGTGAATCTGTTGTATGTTACAGTAATACAAACATTGAAGAGAAACTGCTTCTACTGTAACAAGCTGGATAAAGCACAATAACGCACAATAAAGCATTACGCTTTATTGACATATTCAAGCCACACATACAGTTTGTAGTTAAACGCAATAAAAAAGGGTCTGAATTTGAGTGAAATGAAACTCCTCAACTTGGAAACTGCTAGAGACGTGCATCATTGCTATTGTGTGTCTATTAATGTGAAACAGGTTTAAACAGCTGTTAAAGCTGTATTTGGCAAGTCTATTTAATTCTGAGACTTAGGCAAAAAAATCAAACAACTCTCTAGTCCTTCCCCCAGTCTCTACACACTCCTCAACGGCCTCTCAAACCCCTCCCTCGCTGTAGCAAGTTGTCAGCGGCTCACTCATAGTTGTGATCGACAGACAGCTATCCCTCCCTCCGAACCTGTTTCGTGGAAGGCTACAGAGAGCGTTGGATTTTTGCAAGCACGATTACAGGCTTTAGATGGAGCTAGAGAATTCAGGTTTTTGTTCCTAAATAACCTTTTTTCATGTACTACTTCCAGAATAATGTGACAATTCTACGAAATTTGACTTTAAAAGAGTTGCTGAATACAGCTTTAAACACAATGAAAGGGTTCCACTTTGCCCTGCAATGCTTACCTCACTCACGTCAGATGATGCGCTACGTAACTTTCGTTAGGCACTTCCGCACAACGATCTGATGTTAAAGCCCTTCAGAGCGATTTCAAGCCCACTATTCTCTAACCGAACCAATCAGGGCTGCTGACTGCTGTAGAGGGTGTGACGTAGCGAAGAAGCAACTGTTTTGAATCCAACCAATCCAACAAACGTAACCAGCCTCATCGGTTGGTTTCAATGTGATTGGCTTAAGTGTACGTCAATTAAATTGATGGACAAGCCATTTGTCCAGTTAGATTCAAGGATTTCTGGCTCCTGAAATAACTCGTCTATCGCTGATCATCAGATGTTCGCGCGTAGCGCTACATCTGACATGAGTGAGGTAACTGCAATGTACCTTATTTAATGCATCTGAATTTCAGTGAAATGAAACCCCTAAGATTTGGAAACTGCTAGAGACGTGCATCATTGCTATTGTGTTTCTATTGCTGTGAAACAGGTTATGTTCATATAGCCTGTTAAGGCTAACATGAGAAGTGGCTGAACACAATGCTGTACTGATCTTCAAAGCACAGACTGTTTGTAAACAAACAGTACACAACTAAAGGTCTCCTTTTGGTCCAGCAAAGCATGGTATAGGTGGGATGCATGGTATACAGTAGGTGGGATAATGAATGTTGTGGCTTCCATATCCTGTAGTGGCTTAACTGTTCCTTTACTTGTTACTTAAAAGGCAAGCATGGTGGTGGTGGCATCATGGTCTAGACCTGCATGGGTGCTGCTAGCACTGGGGAGCGATAGATTACAGAGGCAAACATGAACTCCAAACAGAGAATGATCTCCTCTCTGTGGAGTTTGGTTTGCATGCATGGCATAGCTGCTGTATACAGCATGATAATGAGGATGATCCTAATCCAAGAAGGCAGCTGCCTTGCTGATAAAGCTGAAGGTGAAGGTGATGGGCAGGGGAAACACTCAAACCTACAGTATTTGAGCACCTGTTGTGCATCCTTAAGCTGGAGGTGAGCAGAGCAAGGAGTCTGACATTCACCAGCTCTGTGATGCCATGGCAGTGGGAGAGGATTCCAGTAGAAGCCTGTGCAACTCTGGTGAATTTCAAGTTTATTGGTGTTAAGGCTGTGCATGAGGATGGTGCTCACCCAAAATAAATATTGACAGTTTGGACATGTCATTGTGAGGTGCACTCACTTTTACCTGCTGTTTAGACATTGATCACTGTATGTTGAGTTTTTCCATACTGGGATGTACTCACTTTTGTTATGCCTTTTGTTAGGCTGTCTTATCTCTTGTCCTCCCTCAGGAATTCTTACTGAAAATCCACCCCACTCCACCTCACCTCAACCTCACCCTTCAGAGAAAAAGAAAAACAGAGATGTATCTTAAGACGTCAAGTTAGATTTAAATGTAACTTTGGGTGTGGACAATAGACTGTTTGTGATGAGTTCAAGTGAAGAAGCATGATAAATCAATTTTGGCTTGATCCTCTTAAAACACACTTCAAAAGATGATACGACGCAATTCAAGATCAGATTTGTTTCTTGGAAACAAAGATAAAAGTGTTGTTAGAAGCAATACTTTCCAGGGATTATTCAGAGGTCACCCAAACAGAGATGGCAAAACGGAGCTCCGGTATTGGATTTGGAAATTTTACCAACAAAAGCACTTTACCGGTTAGCCAGGCTTACACTTTCACGTTTCACTTTCCTGAATTGAAGCAATGCAAAAGCAGATGGTTATACACCAATTTAATTATTGGTGAACGAGGCCTATTGAGCGCAAGATGTCATATTTACAACAACAATCGCGATTTGATATTATTTGGTCTGTCCCAAGTGGAGACCTCCATTATTGTGATTTTTGACTGCTTAATGCTGCTACAACCCTGCACACAAAACACAGCAGGGCGCATAGGGCGCATACTCTTACGCTTGTTCTAACAAGTGAATCCCAGCCTTTAGGAGTTAAAGAAGAAAGCAGAGTGTACTGTACCTGTCATCCCTTTTGGTCTTCTGCCTAATGCAGCTAATTGGGACGTAATCGCCTCTGCCTCTTCCCATGATGCATCATTCACACCCACACAGGGCACAAAAAAACAATGAATTAAAAAGCTCACACAAACTCATTTCAGATTAAAAAAAAAAAAAAAAAAATAGAAGAAAAAACATCTTTCAGCTTTTCCTTCAAAAGAAAGTACATTCATTTGATTAGTAAACACCTTAAAAAAAACACTACTGCGAAATTACTTATGACTCAGGAATAAAACTTTATTATATGCAATTATTTTTCTCCTTTTAATCTATTTAGTTACTTTGCTCCCACTCAGCTACTCATTAACTTGGGGATGAAATACTTTAGTGTTTGTAACTACTAAAGCTCCAGGCCTTAGGAAAATGACATTTGTCAATCGGCCGACGCTGTGCGCACAGTGTTAGAAATATGATGACCTTAGCTTTTGCTGCCTGCTTGAGTGACGCTTATGTAATGGGAAGATTTATGAGTGTGCATCCTATCACACACAAACACACGCTTACATCCACACAGACACAAAAGCCAATTCATTTTGTTTTGGGGGGTACATCTATAAGGTGGTTGGTAAGGGGGGGGGAGGATGTGTGTGAGGGCATTGAGCGTATGTTTTTGTGTGAGGATGTGTGTGTGTGTGTGTGTGTGTGTGTGTGTGTGTGTGTGTGTGTGTGTGTGTGTGTGTGTGTATGTGTGTGTGTGTGTGTGTGTGTGTGGAGGGGAGGAGAGGAGAGAAGAGGAGGGTGTGGGGTCATGCAGACATCAGCACTTCTTTTTCAACCAGCTGCTCTTTCTCTGTTTTTTGGCTCCCCCCTTACTCTTTTCTCCTTCCTCCTCTCTCTCTCTCCCTCCCTCCCTTTCTCTATCTCTTTCTCTCTTGGTACTTGGTCCCCTCCCAACCCTCAGATGCCCTGCGGTGCCCCTGCCTTTGAAACAGAGGAATTTTGGCTTATTTGCGGCCACCTTGTCAGCTGTTTTGCAGTTACATAATGTGTTATTTTGTTGTGGAGTGTTGCCCGATGCTTCCTGTAAAGCAGACCGATTGTTCCCTCAACTGCCTCTATTAATCTGCCCCCCCCCCCACACACACACACCAACCAAACCATCCAAGCGCACATTATTGATAAACTACCCCCCACCCCACCTCACATACACACACACACACACACACACACACACACACACACACACACACACACACACACACACAGCATCACGAATCAGGGAAAAGGTCAAGTCCTGAAAAGAGTGAGGGAGTTGGAGAGAGTGATAAAGCAAAGATGGAGGGAGCAACAGAGAGAACAATAAGAGAAACAGGGAGGCAGAGAGAGAGAGGGGGGGGGGTGAACAGGGTAAAAGTGAGAGAAAGAGAGAGAGAGAGGGGTGGTAAAAGTGAGAGAGCAGGAAGCAGGAAGATAATAGGAATGAAAGGGGTAAATGACAGAAGGAGAGAAAAGAGTAGATAGCAACACAAAGAACAAGAGAACAAAAAAGAGGGTATACAGTAAAACAGAGAGAGAGAGAGAGAGAGAGAGAGAGAGAGAGGAAAGCTGACAGGCAAACAGAGTTCAGAAGGCAGGGTGAAAGAGAGACAGACAGAGAGAGAGAGAGGACAAAGAAAACTAAACTAAGCTGAAAACTGATTCATAACTCTCATAATGACAAAGTCAAGAGAAGAGTCTGTGTGTGTGTGTGTGTGTGTGTGTGTGTGTGTGTGTGTGTGTGTGTGTGTGTGTGTGTGTGTGTGTGTGTGTGGTGTTGTGTGGAGAAAAGACAGAAGATAAAACGGCGTTACACTCAGGGGTCAGGCAGACTCTCAAGTCAGTAGATATACAGAGAAAGAAATAAAAGAAACTCTTCTAACAAAAAAACAGTGAGAGCAGAACTAATACTCTTGTTATCTCCAGGCAGGAACTTCTCACCCACCCTCAGCCTCTCTCTCTCCCCAGTCTCCTCAGCCCTTCTCTGGGTAGGCCTCCCCTGTCCTCCCCTCCCCTCCCCTCCACTCCAGTCAGCTCGTGACTCTGGCCACAAATACTTGGCTTTTAATGGCCAAGTCATGAGACCACTATTCTGGTAATAAAACCAGCCCCTCGTTCTGCACTTCGTTTCGGACATGAGGCTTGCTGGAGGTGTTGAAGTTTAGGAGGATTGGACTTAGCCTTTGACTGATTGCCTGTCTTGACTGATAGCATTCTAGCTCTGTGTTTACAACACGGGCTTCTGTTTTGTGATAAGATCCGGTTAAAAAACAAACAAACAAACAAAAAAAAATGTCCTCCTTAGACAAGAAGCTCAATAGGATCAGATCCGGACTAACACTGTAGGGATGTGATAATCAAGTGAAAGTGTGTAGGAAGGAAGGCATGGGCAGGCTATGAGCGTATCTTTCTTACGCACGGCCAAAAACAAACCCTAATCAAAGCTAACAAGGTTACTCCCTTTCACACTGTCTAAATAGACTTACTCCAAATTAGGAGCACACTATGTCTCTGTATGGCTGCGGCTCTCAGACCACTTTTCTGTCATTCCCCTCTTTGGAAGGCAGAGAATCCTCCCCTCCTCAACACACACACACACACACACACACACACACACACACACACACACACACACACACACACACACACACAATGCATCAAAATAGGTCCAATTTTATATTATCAACATTATATTTACATTATATTACACTATTGATTTAGGCTTGTTTATTTCTTTCACAATGAAGCTCTTAGGGTAATATATGGACCCTATTATACTGCACTGAAATAATTTCTGCATACAACAAAACAATCTTAAATCTCAGAACTGAATCTGAAAGCAATTATTGATATAGAAAAGAAATAGTGTGGAGGTTGAAGACAATACAGACAAATTGTGGTGGAGGATCGAGACAATGCAGACATCTGATCGATCGAACGCTACAGTTGTCAGACATGAAAATTATTTGGCTTGTCTTACATAGGTCTTAAAATTAAGCAGCAAAACACTGTATACACCTCCTTCTTATACAACTAAAAAAAACAACAACAACAACAAAAAAAAACATTCTCTTTATTCCAGTAGCTACTCAAAAGCTAACCATGTGGGAGATCTAATTAGGCTGTATGATAAAGCTCCAGACGTCTGTTTGAAGGCAAAACAGAGGGGGTGGTTTGAAAGGTCAAAGAGTCATGTCAATGCCGCTGGTCATCTGTCAGGGTCAGACACAGGTGAGTGGGTCGCACTGGCCGGAGGTGATAACAGCCCCATGGTCCAGACACTGTGTCAGTGAGAGTGATAACATTGTAAGGAGACTGACATTGGTGTTCAGAGGAAATAACCTCTCATGAGATAAGATCCTAAGACCCCACCACCCCCAACCCCCCATGTCTGAGTCTACAGACCACTATTTCACCACGGAAGCCATGATGTTAAGGCCAATTCAGGCTGAAGATCTGTGATGAGATGAGACGGTTTTAGAGAGTAATTGCGGCTGTCGCAGCCCGTCTTTTTTGCGGATCTTTGGTCTGTAGCCACCTTTAGAGGTTAGGTAGTGGTGCTCCAGTGTTCCAAGGCTCTTCTGCATCTACTGATAACTTCTGTTCCCACAGTCTTCCTGGTTGCCCCAAGCAATTTGAACTGTAAGGCCAATACAGAAAGGTACATGGCTTTCCAAATCCTGTCCAGATACTTGAATTAAAAGTACAATGTGTAACGTTTTTTATTGTTCAATATCAAAATCTGCTTTACCTGTTGATAAGCTTGTCCTTTTCTCATAAATATTAACCACCACTATTAATTCCGTGTGTCCGTATTGGCTTGAAATTTCCTATTTGCAGGCACATAAACTGGGATAGACTCTCCATGTATTGCCGCCATCTTGGAATACGGAAGCTGAAAACGGTCATATCATTTGCGTTTTCGCTATAGACCGACATCCGCATGCAGGCTACCGTAGCTGTAATACATAATTTGAAATGAGTTGCGCTTAATTTTTCTCGAAGGCTACACATTGGGGCTTTAAACCAGGAGCGTCACTAGAGATGAAGTTTTACTGGGGCACAGGCCTCCACCCTCAACCCCCCCCCCCACACCCCACCACCCCCCCCCCCCACCCGCCGCAAAAAAAAAATTGCATTATTATTATCATAATAATCATTATTGCTGATTATTGCATTACTGAGGTAGCCGAATAGGTATGGATGAATGGTGTAAATGTAAACTATTAGACAAGGTCAATTTTGCTTCTAATTTTGTCAATTTAAAGACTTGCATCTTTGTTGAGTTCCAATAGCCTAGTTATAATGTGTGGTGATTTTGGCAAAGTTTACTCTATAACACCAGATAAAGAGTTTTCTGTTGATCTTTATATAGAAATGTAACCACCTTATTCTCAAGCAAGTGCGCAAGCATAATACCAATGGATAGATCTGAGTTGTGTAGTTTAATTTAATACCAAATACCTCTACTGTAAGAGCCAATATATACCCATATAAAGCTTCCTAAAGACAATGAAGCAAATCAATTCACCTCGCGATATGTATTACAACGCTACAGCGCGCGCAATAACATTAATCAACGAAATTATTTTTGGCTCGAAAAAATACAGAGGTCTGGACGGAGGCGAATAAGAGGCCAGTGCTGTGCCTTGGTGCGCATAAATGTAACCACAGAGACACATGCAAGACTATAATACAACATATAAATGTAACATGTAAATGTTATTTAAGTATCAGAAGCCAACCTCATTGAACTGAGATTGTGAGTAAAGTTTGCTATGCTTGAGTTGCGCTGTAGCTGTAGGCCTAGCTCTTGATTTCGGGCATTTGATTAATGAATAAAATGATATAAGACAACCGGAGCTTTCCATTGGAGGTCAGACGTCGCATTACAAACCTAGCAGCATTGACACCCAGAATTGTACCTCTCCTCATCCATCCTGTCCTGGTTTCCTGTATTTTTTTTATATAAATAGAAATGCACAGCATGTACAGCTACTTTTGTTATTGGAACTTTGTGTATATCTTCACCTTAAAGTAGCCTACATCGCCGTTTGGCACACCGCCAGATGCGCATGCATATGACTGTGGAAAGAGTGTCTCAGATCAAAGATCAGATAGGCTATTCATAAGACACAAGTATAACATTTGGAATTAGAAACCCATTCTCTTTCACTCGATCTCAATTTGCATATGTACTGCGCATGCCGAAAACGGGTTGTTATTAAATAAAATCAAATAGTTTTTTCTTTTTTTTCTATATTTTTTTTACCGGGGCACAGCTGATTTTTACTAGGGCACGTGCCCTAGTAAAAAGGGCCTAGCTACGCCCCGGCTTTAAACAAAGCAATGAAGGCTCTAAGAGATGCTTTTGAAGAAGCGTAGGCCAACAGAATTTAAGTTTTTTAAATGTTTTAACACAATCTAAGTTTAGCAACATGTGTTTTCTTGGGGGGAAAGGAACATGTTTTGGGAAAATAGTTATGATAAGGTTTCAAATAAAGTCACAGAAATCTATGATTAGGCCTTAAATCCTTCTTCCCACTAACTTTCAGGCTTCCTGTATTAAAGTCATTTATTTGGGTTTGTGCTATCTGCTTTTCAGTTTTCTATTTTAAGATGGGAAAACATTCCTTACATCCACTGGTTCAACTGCACCACTTGACAGTGAAGCAGCTGGACAACTTTTGAGTTTTTTGCTCTCCTCTTGCCGTGTCTGTTTTATATCAATGTTCATCTTAAGCCTCTCTGTCTTGAGCGCTTACAGCCTCTTGACCACTCGCTGCTCTTGTCCACAAACTCATTTCCTGCGAAAATGATGTCTAAGTCCTTCAACCAACTCCTCACACACACACACACACACACACACACACACACACACACACACACACACACACACACACACACACACACCACCCTCCCCTCCCTTCACGCTTCACAATCTCTGTCTATTCGATATCCATCCTTCCAGCTGAGTTTTAGAACTTTCACTTTGGTCACCCTCTTTTTTCATCTTTTCTCTCTCTGTTTTTCTCCCATCGCTAACCCCTCTCCCATCTTCCTCACTCACTCACACACGCACACACACATACTGGCCCTCTAAGACACACACACACACACACACACACACACACACACACACACATAGCCCGGGAGAGGGAGCGAGGCCCTTGCGGACAGTGTATCTCTCTGTCGTAATCCGCATTGAGGGAATCGATCTAAGGCATGAGAAGCACAAGATGCTGAGTCTGCAGACACAAACACTCTCACAATAACACACACACACACACACACACACACACACACACACACACACACACACACACACACATAGATTCTAAGTAATGTAAGACCACAAGGCTTAGAGGGGAGATTTATAGCAGAAGCACATGAGACACTGGAAAACTCATTTTGTATGATGCGCACACATGCTGCCCACATGTACACACGGGCATGGACACACACATAACACACACACACAGACACACACACACACACACACACACAGACACACACACACTCACGAGCACACAAAGTTGAGCTGACCCCTCTGAAGCCATACTGTATATAGTATGGGTAAGAACTGCAGTGAAAGATAATTTCAGCCAGTATACTTGAGTCTGACTTAACAACTGGACACTCCTGACTGATTCCATTATATAGCCACAGGGCTGTCGCAACAGGACAGGCAAACCAGGCAATTGCCCCAAGATTGACTGTTTAAATAATGTCAGTAGTTTAGTTGGGGATGTTTTTCAACAAAAAAATGACTTTAAACTGGAGTTAGAGAATTGTACAATGGCAATAATTATACTGAAGATGCTTTAGATTATAACAATGTGATTCATGTGGGTATATATGGGGGGGTGAAGGGCCCCCGTTCTGTTTGCTTGGGGCCCCCTAAGTACCTTGAAACGGCCCTGTATAGCCACTCTTATCACGCACATACATCAGACTTCTAGGACCCTGTCTAGGACGGTAAATACAATCAGGTTGATGGAACAGATTTATATATTTAGTGTATAAGGGAGGGTTGAAGGGCAACGAGAGGCATCAACGTTTGTTTTTGTTCAGGCCCAGGTTCTATTTTTGCAGTGGAGGCGGGGAATCCCCCTTTATGCAGACCAGAATTAAGCTTCATTGCTGAATAAGTCAATAAGATGTTTAATTTTACTAATAACCTTGGTCATTATGTCTTTCTGGAATTATTGAGGGTTATTTGGAATCATCTCTCATAATCTGCAATCATTTCAAGCCTGTTAATGTAGATTAACAGATTTGTAGATTTGGAGAAATTTAACTTTTGTTTCAGGTCAGACAGCCACTCACCCCTAGTTGAGTGCACAAGCTAAATTTATTTTACAGAATGACAACTACTTGGATAACATTACTGGCATTAGTTTAGGTAGACAGAGCAAAATAAAGTTACGTTACAACAACAATTTTGAAGACTGGTGATAACTTACAACAGGCACATAATGGGCACATAAATCATAAAAATGATGTGACCCGCTATCTTTTGCTACCTTGCCTACACTGAAAGGGGAATGTGTCCAACTATTCCAGGGCCTACAAGTTATTATTGGTCAGCTCTAGGGACTACCCAATGATAAACTCAGTTTGTGATTGTGAATACTTCAAAACAATGTTGTCCGATGCCATTAAAGCCCCCACTTGCAACATTTAGGTAAAACTTCGACATTTTCTATTTCCTCTGTAACACAGGTAGAATAAAGTCAATTGACAGAAGTAGCTACCATAAATGAAAAAAAAACAACAACAACAAAAACAACTGGCACCACAAATGTACAGTTAACAATTCCAGAGCTGTCCTATAGTTGCATTTGTGTCCATTGCTGTGAACTGGTATAGTTGAGGGATTCTCAGTTGACAGTATGGCAAGTTCAGAGTGATGATTATTATTTTCAGTTGGGAAAATAAATGCTCTGCAGAGACCAGTGTCTTGTTTACTGTTTTGGATTTTCACTACCATAACCCACAATCCCCAGTTGCAATTTCAAGCAAAATACAATAAAATACATCATTGTTCGCTCTGCTGATTATTTAATAGTCTCTATAATATATTGTCAATAAACATATTTGTGTATTTACAGCCTATACAGCAGCCTGTTTGGTTGGATGAGCATTTAGGGCGATGGAATAAGACAGTGAGTGAGAATTCTGGTTGGGTCATTAAGAACCTAGATATTAAACTTTTACCAATGAACAATGGGATGCTCTAGAACAGGAAATAAGAAAGATTGTATTTGATGAGAAAAAAGGCCCAGTGGGTGAATTTTGTTAGTAACTGCGGGGCCTGTAAGCAACTGTGGTCCCTGCTAAGCGATGTAATCACAACTTGCATGAGTTACATTTTAAAGTAGACATAATAAAATATTCATGGAATATTTACAAAGGCTGTAGAGAATCATATGGTACATTTATCAGTATGACTGTACAGTAATTATTTAACAAAAACAACAAAGCTGCTTTGAGACCATGGCTTTATTTTGATAAGTTATCGCCCACTCAGTCTTGCACATTTATATGAAAGGTTGGATATGAATATTGGGTCATATATAATGAAACAGTCATGAATGCTTTGTGAGCAATTTGAAACCTGCTATTAATGTGTGACTCACCCGTCAAGTAAAGTGCGCACACATTAAGAGTAAACTATCTTACAACTTCAACTACATGCGGTGAGAGTGGTGTTTCCTTGCAGATGCAGACAGGGTTAAAGTGGGATGTGGCAGAGGGGGGAACTCTCAAATTTTGTGTCGGTGCAACAAAGGAAAATGACTCGTCCTGTTCGGCTATGATAGTATCTCTGTCGTTCCATTAGGCATAGAACACTTTTAATCATATATATTTTTTCATTTTTGCTGATGTCTTACCATTGAGTCCATATGAATATGAATATAAATGAATCTATCCATCTCTTCTCTCTTACCTCTTTGTGTGTTTGGCTGTGTGTGTGTGTGTGTGTGTGTGTGTGTGTGTGTGTGTGTGTGTGTGTGTGTGTGTGTGTGTGTGTACCTGTGCATGTGTTTGTGTCTCCAAGCAGACAAAGTATCAAGTATCTACTCTGCAAACGAAACAATCCGCCCTCAACCACATGCTTTTATGCTCAATGCAAACTCAATTTCATTTGGGCTAATGCAGGAAATGAAGCCAAATCCAATTCCACTCAAGCAAGCAAGGGCACACACAGCAAGTCAAAAGAAACTGAAGGGGTGGTGATGTGGCCACTGACAACAATCTCTCTATTCTCCATCCAACCCCTCCACCCTCTCCATCGCTGACAACAACTTACTGCTACTTTGTGAAGAACTATAGGAATGTTTGATTGGCCCAAGGTGAATTTATAGTCCATTCCATTTAATTTATAGCGTCCAGTGTTGCTCTAACAAAAATTAACTCTTGTCCACAGATGTCACAGAGCTCTAGGCTTTCATAGTTCTGTACCGATGAGGCTCAATGGTGTTTTTTTTGCCCCCAATGGCACCTTCCAGGCAGTACAGCCTAAAAGGCACTACTCTTACCCTATTCCTAACACTAACCCCCTCAACCCTCATCCTAACAGTAAAAAACAGTAAAGGCACCATTGAGGGCAAAAAATACCAAAGACCATGAGAAATGGTCAAAATGTTTACCAACCGATATAATGGGCTCACATCTAAGTGTGAAAACGTAAGTATGAAGACACTGTGACCACAGCATCACGCAACAGAGTTTGAACTCCAGCCGCACTGAGCAAATATCCAATTGGAGTGTGCTGCAAGGTCTTCGACAACCCAGGAGTCAAAAAATTGTCTGTTTTGGCATTATGAAACATTTTGTTGAACAATACTTTGCATCTTTACCAAGGGACCATGAGAGAGCCTCCATTCATGTCATAAAGAGTCATTAAATGACTACATTGAGTAAATGAGTAAATTTTACTCTTTATAATAAAATGAACAGTATTGCAGCTGGTAAGGAACTTAAAATTCTTGCATAGTGTACCTGTTCTAAATTATTTAAGCCTAAGGTGCACTATGCACCCTCTGACAACACTCTGACAAGGGGCAGACATACCCTGGCCTATCAAAGTCAAGACTGCTCAAGGACAGAGGATAAACACCATCCCAAATATTAATTGAAAACGACTGATTCAAAACTCAATGAGAGGGCAAAGTCTGATAAAACAGTGTTCTATTGTGTTCTTCAAAGTAATAGGGAAATTATGTAATTCAGAGCACTTCTGCTTCTTATATGACTGTAAGTAATTGCGAGTAATCATTGGTTTAAGGATGAATTGTTGACCTTTTGTATATAATGACTATAATAATGACTAACTGGATTGGAAATCATCACTATAGCAAGATTACTGGATGACACATTCGAGTTACCAATACCTGGACATACAACATGGATACAATCTTGACATGACAGAGAAGTATTTTCGCATGACAGCTAAAATCCATTGATCTTATCACTGACATGTATGTGCTCTGAGCCCTTCAATCTCCCCAGTCTCTAAGGAAGGTAATCTGTCCTTTCAGATGACTGGTCCCGCTCCCCGTAATCCAGTCAGGATTGACCTTGCAGCCTTTACACATGGGAGGAAGACAAACTTGTGGAGCTATAGGCTACATCTTACAGGGATTAGCACTGATCTCTAGTTCATCTTCTGAGGCAGGTCAGGGCCGTCGCAACAAGGCAGGCAAACCAGGCAATTGCCTGGGGCCCCAGGCTGAAAGGGGCCCCCAAGATTGACTGTTTAATCATTTTAGTTATGTTGGTGGTGTTTTTCAACAAAAATGACTTTAAACTGGAGTTAGACTACTGTACAATACAGATAATTATATTGTAAATACTTACATGTTCATGTAAGTATTTACGGGCAGTGAAGGGCCCCCATGTCCTGTTTGCTTGGGGCCCCCTATGTACCTTGAAACGGCCCTGAGGCAGGTTATTGTTTGCACTCTGGTGTAACCCTGGTGTTGCTGCTCTACAAGCATGCACAAAGGGACAATGTGTGGGTCAGTGGTGGAAAGGCACAAGTGGGAAAACCCCTGGTCACAGAGATTAATTTGTAGGCTTATATCTAAATCACACATCACTAAATGTACAATTTCTGGCTGGTGATTAGCATTCTTAGCCTGGTAGTGGATGATGAGGGCAAAAGTGAATCCAGTGTACAGGTGTGCTTTTTTATCTCTATAAAAATGTATGAAAGTTAGACAAAGGAGGAGCGTCAGGGGCAAGCATTGTCATCTTTTGATAATTCAAGTCATTTATGACTTTGATTTTTGTACTTTCTATTCAGCTTCTGAGACCTTGCAAAAGTTCCACTTTTTTATTTTTTTGAAGTGTGGCCCCCAGAAGTACAGTAAATTGCATCATCTCAGCATATATTCTGTGCCTCAGAGTGGAGGACAAGGACAACTAATGAGAAGAAAGAAAAGAGAAAGAAAAAAAAA
>JAODXP020005805.1:5000-7500 GCA_027497455.2 Sardinella longiceps | reverse complement strand
TGCTCCCAAAGGTTGCATCAGGGCTGCAAGCATTAAATCGCTGATCTTGTCCCTGTTGTACAGTAGGGGGCCTTGGGCTACATGTAAATGGACCAATTTGACCTGCATTTCTGCTATAACTCCTTTATTGGCCTTGGGCAATTGCCAACACATCATTTAAAATGCTTGAGCCGAGGCTGTAGTATAATGTGGAATTCATTATTAGTTCACTATTGCATCATTGAGTGCAATGCAGTGAATAATTTGTCTGTTTTGGCATGTTTGTAATGTGGAGTAAAGGTATAATGCCTATTTGCTCATCCACTTTAACTTTTATGGTAGATTTCATTGGTCCCTTGTGAAACAACTTGTAAAAAAATATACAATTTATGGTTCAATGTTATTCAGTCAGCCACAGTTTGTAAGTACTGGAGGTGGTGAAAGTGTCTGGATGAGCATCAACTAACGTGGTGCCAAGGGCTGTTGAGATTGATTAAAAAGATCATAAACAGTAAAATATGGATTCTGCAGGGTTCCCCTTTCCTGCGACGCATACCAACACTAGGATGTAGGATGCTGTTGCTACAGTTCTATATATCTATGGTTGCTACAGTGTTACATGAGTTCAGTGCAGTTGCATGGACATGAATCATCTGATTATTTAACCGAATATTCCATTACAGTTGGGGTTTATCAATGCATCTCCTTGGATACTGTTCTATAGAATACATCTTGGGCTCTCTAGAATAGGATTATTCATGTGCATGTAACAACATCACTCAGTGCGGTTACATGCATTTAAGTAATCGGACTTCACTCCGATTATTCACAATACTCCGATTTCTTCTTGTCATGTAACTCAAGAAATCTGATTAAAATTGGAGTATGAGAAATCCGATTAAATGTACTGGAGTATCCGATTGGAATCGGAGTATTTCTGTCATGTAACTCATACTCCGATTAAAACTGGAGTATTCCATACAGCGCGGCAGTTCTATGGAATGTTGGTGGGCTACGAACGCTCCATCTCTGACCCAAGCTGAACTTCCTCGTTGAATTAATATTGGGTTTCTACATTGACTGCAGCGACTATCACTCTGCGCAGGTGTCTATCAATTAAAGCTAAAAGGAACGATAGCACAGCCAGCCAGACGATTTCACGAAGTTATAGCCAATCTCACAGCATGCAAACACACGCAAACCCACATTGTAAGAAGTAGCCTACACCAAAATGTATCAGGCTACACTTCAAAACATGCTTTTCCAAGAGTATCTGGATACCTGTCATCTATAGCCTAACTTGGCAGATACAGATAGACTAAAAGTTCGTTTAGACATGCCATCCACAGTTTATGCGGTTAGCCTGCATTTTCGCAGTCATTGCAACAACAAAAAACTAACGTAGCAAACATACCAAACGCAAATCCATGTAGGAAAGGTGCACATTTATCTGTTGTCTGACTGTCTGGATGACGGATTTCTTCAAAATCACCCCAGCTGTACGTCAGTTGTGTGATTAGTGTGCATATCATAATTTCTAACAGAACATATGCTTCTTCAACCCACGTTTACTAACTCCACATTGCTACTTCATACTCATATACTTTCGGCCAGCTTTGCCCTTCGAAAAAAAAGTCTCCACGAAGGGTAGCCTAGTAGGCTAAACCTATGAGAATTATCACATCTCTGATTCATTGCATTGCATAAAGTAGGCCTACTCTTGGAAAACGTGTACACAGGCAATTCACTAGAGATTTAAAATAACTGTTAGGCAGGGTAGAAGAGTGTTGTGATGTGCAAAAAAGGAATAAGCATAGGGTATTGTAAAAGCAACACGCAATTACATTGTGTTGTCATCATGCCTGCCTCACGTAGCCTACTCACAGGCTGGCTGCTTGTTCAAGTGTTATTACAATATTTCTGTGGTCAGATGGATCGCAGCCGTAGCTAACGCATAAAGTAATCAGAAACTTAGCGACGTGAATATGCCATCAAGGCTAATGTTTTTGAAGTTTAACGCAAACTGCTCAAGTCCAGGGAAAGTGAAATGCTTTCTCTGAGGTGATTATGTCTAGCATAATGACCCAGCTTGCTGCTTCTTGACAAATGAATGTGGTTTTATGCGTGGATGCTTTTATTGGAAGACAAAGGTAAGCGAGTTTTAATTAATGTTAGTACTGCCCAGTACAAACTTTGTCAACGTGAACTAGCATGCTAAGCATAACTTAACCTGGATCATGAAAATGTCACTAATGGAGCATTGTGCTAAGACCACAGATAAGTTGTCACGTAGGGTCTGCGAGGTTAAAACAAAGTTTGTGATTGTGGAGATGAAATGAAGGGCTACACGTCTCTGACTGGCCCAGGTTGGTTTTGGTCGACAGATGGCCCATGCATAGGACAGGCTGTGCAGCTGGACCTATTGACACCATCCTATACTCGGCAGTGCGGGCCTTCCGACTGTTATCTCTCAGCAGCAGTAGGCTACTTCTTTACGAAAAAAAAAAAAATGCGTTGTAAC
>JAODXP020005805.1:0-2500 GCA_027497455.2 Sardinella longiceps | reverse complement strand
TGAAACACATCAAACGCCCGCCTCGGCTCTGAGGCCTAATCTATTTTAGGCGTGAGGGAGACCAAGATCAAAGAGGACAATGGCGGACAGCCCTAACAAACACAGAACAAAACCTTTCTGACCACACTTTCAACCGGGATTCAGATCAAGCCGTTCTCTCAGCCATACAGTACGTGTTTGTGTGCAATGCATGTGAGTCTCCTGTCTCTTGTGTGTAGGCTACAGTGTGTGTCTCTGTGTGTATGTATGGGCATTGCTACTGCCAGCTTGAAAGACACAATGTAAACTGAAGACAGAGAACAATGTTTATCAAAATATAAGAATTTATTTCAATTCAGTAATCATGTTAAAGCTCTAGGGGTTATAGCACAGAGGAACATTGTCACATCTCAGGTGTAGTGAGAAAATACAAGCCTTCTTAAAGGGACACTATGCAAATTTTGCTTTCAAAATAGTGCACTCGCTACATAAAAGAGAGGCTTGCTGGCACTGCTAAAACAAGCTAATGATGTCTGATAGCAAAAACAATGTCATGCTGTAACTTTGTTTTCTTTTATTTACCTTACCCCCCACCCAGGACTACACAGCTCTTACCCTGGATGGTTGGTGGGAATAAAACTTGCATTTACCCACCCTTGATATGAGGATATGTCAACCAATTTAGTTTTTGAATTGGTACCAAAACAAATTGTCTAATAAAAGGATACCGTGGGAACCGTGGGAAATAGTTGCATAGTGTTCCTTTAAGGGTCAGCACATGGCTTTCTTACTAATCCACACCTAGGCCAGGTATAGACCCTTGACTTGACTTGGCCCATGTACCACCAAATAACCGCACTGCCACTGTAAGACCAGTTTAGGTGTACCCCGCACACCTAAAGGGTTCGCCTTAAAGCCTTTAAAATGAAAAGGCCCTCTCCAATCCCCTTCAATCTTCAGAGGAGCCCACCTACAATATAGAGGGAGTTGCCTGCTGCAGCTACAGGCCACATGTCTCAATTATCCAGCAAACATGAAATGGATTTAGCCAACACAGCACCACAGGCAATACAAACACAGTCATGCAAATTACAGTGGAATGCTTTGTTTGTTTACATGATGCTTGCATACTCACAGATGATCTCTAAACACACATGGCAGATCTCCACACAATGCAACTAAATGCTCTCACCAAATAGTTCAGTGACCTTGCCCAATACACATGGATGTCACTGTCACTACATGAACACATGAGGACAATGCCTCTACAACTGAACACAAAACAATAATAAGTGACCCACTGGAGCACAACAGCCACAAATATGAGAGGATTATTTACGCAAAGCTACACATCAAACAAAGGTAGAGGGCTTGTAGGAATCCGTCAGTTTTTTGTTGTTAGATGTCATGTCAGCCAGCAAGACTGCAAGCAATTTTCAAACAAGCCCAATAACTAACAATCCCAACCAAAAGTACAAAACTCACCACACACAAATGGTCACATGGTACTATACCACAACTAGCCTCGGTTCAAAGTAATCTGTCCAAGCAATGTCAAAAAAGATGACTTTAAACAAAAGCAACTACAAGAAACATTCATCAAAGCAAAAATATCACAAAAAGCTCTCCACAAAAAATGGTTTAAAAATCCTGGAGTGGCCCAATTTAGCGGGTGCAGAATGGTCATCACAGGCATACAGTGATAAGGCTGAACAATGTTGATGTCCTGTTTTGTCATATCTGAGCTATATATAAGTTATTTCTCTATCACTGACATTCCTGAGCTTGTACTCTTTGTCTCTACTAGTAATTACTGGCCAATCGCCAGTAATTACCGACCTTGTGTGACTGCATGTCCCTGACGGCCTCCGCTCCGAGGACTTGGATGCCGCTAAAGAAACTCCAAATCCATGACTTCTTCCACCTCTTCTGGTCTTTTCTACAAATTGGTGGTGTTCAGAAATTCCATCAAAAATATATTTTTTGGTAACACTTTGCGGTAAGGGTACATGAATTATCATGAATTCATGCATGAAATCATTCATGATAAATTCATGATTCATGCATTACTTCATCTCTGAAAGTCTAATGAGTTATCAGGAATTAACAAGAATTCATTGTTTGTCATTAATGACCTACTGCTGAAATAGCACATGATCTTAAGTATTAGTTACTCTGGGTACATCATCATGAGTCATGATTAATTAGCATGAGTCATGATTATTAGCATGATCATGATGAATTCATCATGTTTGTGCCCCCTCAACTAAAGTGTTGACATGGTTAAATTGGTAAAATTTAGTTGACGTATGGCGTATGACTAGGCCAAAGTAGGCTAAATAAGTACTTTTATTATATCAAATCATATCAAATTCTTTTGAACAAAAACATCATGATCATGTGTAATTAGTCATGACTCATGATGATGTACCCAGAGTAATTAATGCTTAAGTTCATCTGCTATTTCAGCAGGAGGTCATTAATGATAAACAATGAATTCATGCTAATACCTGATGAGTCA
>JAODXP020005804.1:7500-10657 GCA_027497455.2 Sardinella longiceps | reverse complement strand
GACTATGACTATGGTGTAGGGCTAGAAACAGTGTGTGTGTGTGTGTGTGTGTGTGTGTGTGTGTGACTATGACTATGGTGTGGGGCTACGAACAGTGTGTGTGTGTGTGTGTGTGTGTGTGTGTGTGTGTGTGTGTGTGTGTGTGCTGGGCTGTGACTATGGTGTAGGGCTGGGAAGCGTTGCCTTGGCCTTTGAAAGTGTGTGGCTTAGCTTAGCTACGCTGCTCTGCTGTGTCAGGTTGTAGAGTGGCCTTTAAGTAGCTCCAGCCAGTCGGGGGGGAATGAAGAAAAGCTCCCGCTCTGCTGTGTCAGGTTGTAGAGTGGCCTTTAAGTAGCTCCAGTCGGGGGGGAATGAAGAAAAGCTCCCGCTCTGCTGTGTCAGGTTGTAGAGTGGCCTTTAAGTAGCTCCAGTCGGGGGGGAATGAAGAAAAGCTCCCGCTCTGCTGTGTCAGGTTGTAGAGTGGCCTTTAAGTAGCTCCAGTCGGGGGGGAATGAAGAAAAGCTCCCACAAAGCACATTTCACATTCCACAATCAAATGCCTCTCATTCTCTACTCATTTGGCTAGCAGGCTTTTTTTTACCCCGTTTGCCTTTTCAGACTCTTTGTTTCTATCGTTCTTACCATCTCTCTCTCTCTCTCTCTCTCTCTCTCTCTCTCTCTCTCTCTCTCTCTCTCTCTCTTCCTCTCCCCTTTCTGTTTCTTTGTTGATATAGAGGGTCTTTGTTTTGTAAAAAGTAAAAAAGAAAAAGTTTCTCATTTTCTTTCAGTCTTTCTTCATTCCTCTCATTCCTTCTTTCTAATACTTTTCCGTCTCACTCTTACACTTTCTCTCTCTTCTCTCCGTTTCTGTGTTGCTGTGGAGGGGTCAGACAGGGGTCACAGGGCTGCAGTGAAGCATTATGGGAACTTTAGATCTGGTGTCTAGAAGTGCAGGGAGATGAAGGGAGAGAGAGAGAGAGAGAGAGAGAGAGAGAGAGAGAGAGAGAGAGAGAGAGAGAGAGTGAGTGAGCAAAACAGGGAGAAATAAATTGTGTGTGAGTGAGAGACAGTGTGTGTGTGTGTGTGTGTGTGTGTGTGTGTGTGTGTGTGTGTGTGTGTGTGTGTGTGTGTGAGTAAGGAGAGTAAGTGTGTGTGTGTGTGTGTGTGTGTGTCTTTGCATGTACTTGTGCAACTGAGTGAAGGCTGGTAAGTGAGAGAGAGAGAGAGAGAGAGAGTGAGTGTGTTTATGTACATGTGTGTGTGCCTTTGCATGTGTAAGTGAAGGAGAGTAAGTGAGAAAGGAGTTTCTGTGTGTGTGTGTGTGTGTGTGTTTGTGTGTGCGTTAGAGAGCAAAGAAGAGTAAGTGAGTGAGAGAGAGAGAGAGAGAAGTGCGAGTGATGGAGCGAGCATTTTAGGAGATGTGGGAGAGAGATCTATATTTGATGTTGTAAATATTTAAGCCATATTTAAACTGCATCTGTCTTAAAACGATGTTCTCTGTCTGGTCCTTGGCCGTGTGAATGGGTATTTTTGGCCTGCTGAGAAACATCCCCAGTAGGAACATAAGAGAAGAGTGTCTGAGCAGTGGGGTCTGACAGAAAAGAAGGAGAGAGTGTGGACTTAGGTAGAGGGAGAGAGATGTGGACTTAAAGGAAGGAGGAAAGAGTATGGACTTACAGGAAGAAGGAGATAGTATGGACTTAGGTAGAGGAAAGAGTATGGACTTACAGGAAGAAGGAGATAGTATGGACTTAGGTAGAGGAAAGAGTATGGACTTACAGGAAGAAGGAGATAGTATGGACTTACAGGAAGAAGGAGATAGTATGGACTTAGGTAGAGGGAGAGAGTATGGACTTAGGTAGAGGGAAGAGTGTGGATTTAAAGGAAGGAGGAAAGAGTATGGACTTACAGGAAGAAGGAGATAGTATGGACTTAGGTAGAGAGAAAGAGTATGGACTTAGGTAGAGAGAAAGAGTGTGGATTTAAAGGTACAATGTGTTCAATATCAAAATCTGCTTTACCTGTTGACAAGCTTGTCCTTTCTCATGAATATTAACCACCACTATTAATTCCATGTGTCAGTATTGGCTTGAAATTTCGCATTGGCACGCACATTAACTGGGGTAGACTCTCCATGTATTGCCACCATTTTGGAATACGGAAGCTAAAAACGGTCATATCGTTCGCGTTTTGGCTATAGACCAACAATAGGCCGACATCCGCATGCAGGTAGCTGTATTACGTAATTTCTGTTGCTTTGCGCTTATATCTCTCGAATGCTACACAATGCTACACATTTAAAGGAAGGAGGAAAGGGTATGGACTTACAGGTATGAAGAAGAGTATAGACTTACAGGTAGAGAAGAAGACTTAACTGTAAAGTGAAACTGAAAGGGCTCCAACAACAACCAAAAATTCTGGAAACAGAAGCGTTTGTCAAAATGTCAATCTTAACCATTGTATTTCAATGTAAACAATCCAAAAACAAGGCTCAATGGCAAATAAAGCAAACATATACTTTAAGGAAAAGGGAAAGATTATGTACTGAAAAGAAGAGAGAAACAGAATGGAGTCAAAGAGAGAGCGAAGAGAGAGAGAACACTTAGACTTGTGTCAGTATTCACATAGCAGTATAAACACATTAATAAGTCAGTATTCACATAGTAGTATAAACACATTAATAAATGGTTATAAAGCCTCTATAACATGTTACAGCAATGAACAGAGTGCTATAGCCGTTAATGCATGAAAATGATTGCATTTATAAATAGATAATGGAGCTGGGTTGGGGTGATTTAAAAAGAGACAGCAAGAACAGGCAAGAGTTTTAATATGATAATGATGGAACCTGTGTTGATGATGACAATGGAGAGAGTTCTTTCTTTGCAGCTATAATCCATCATAGGTAATACAGGTGGATGAATACTACTACTAAGTCTACTGATGTCTTTGCAGATGATGATGGTGATGATGGTGAAGATGACGATGGTGACGACGTACGATGATGGTGATGAAGGTGATGAAGGTGATGATGATGATGATAATTATGTGCAAGATCATGATGAAGACTCCAGTCTTAGCAGAGAATAAGGAGGTACTGCTTTTACTTTCTGCTATCTTCTGTAATGTGCCTTGATTTCTTATGCACAGACACATTGAAATGCCTTTGTGTATGAAA
>JAODXP020005803.1:0-10976 GCA_027497455.2 Sardinella longiceps | reverse complement strand
CAGGGTTCGAGTTATGATTCCATCTTCGTGGGAGCCCATGAATTAATTGCGGGGCGTGGGGGGGGGGGGTGTATGGGATGTTTTTTTTTTGCGCATGAGTTCGGTAAAGGCTTTGCGGACTTTTCAATGTAATGGGAAGCAAGCACTGACCTTACAATGTGAGAAGTTGACAATGTCTCTCTCTATCTCTCTCTCCCGGACCTCTGGCTGAATGTTATGCATAACGGTGAACTGGCACTTATTCATTTCGGTGAATATGCTACTTGCGCGAAATCCTCAATAAAGTTTACATCATGCGCAGCATGGTCGGAATAGCCTGGTTAAAGCAATATCTAGGAGAGAGGTTGACCTAGGGAGAGCCGCGCATTATCTTACTATCTGGAGCTACAGTAGGCCTATGTTTGGCTTTATTGAAGTAGGCTAAAACCGAAACAAGCAAGCGGCCACATTTTCAGTGGCATTGTAACGGAGTGTGTCCGGCGGGTGGTAGACTCAAGGCATGGAAACGGAATAATGCAGACGTCTTTCTTTTATTTTATATTATGCCACCGGCGGGGTGCATAACATAACAAATTAACAAACAAACTAAACAAACAAAACACTGATCAAACTGAAAATAATCAGGGGCAAGGCCCACAAACTAGGCAATATAACATACCATCATTAGATCCTCTCGCGTCAGAGGCAAACCCCGACTGTTACGCACGGTAACTATCGGTCACAACCAAATCATGGTTTACAATCAATTAAGACATTGATTTATGTTTACAACCTATACATTGCAACTGCGCAAGCATACCGTGCCCCTTTATCATCAGAGAACATAATAACAGCATGCCAATAAGGCAATAACACAAAAAGAAAAGATGATCAAAAACACCCCTGTAACAAGGCTTAGCGCGCTCGCAACTCCATAAAAAGGTTCCACCTTCCATAGCTTGGTTTGATCCCCGCTTATGATAACTTTATTTGTCAGTAAAATATTATACTATTGTATTGTCAGAGCCCCCACAGATGTTTGAGTTTGCTGCTTTCATGGGAGCCAGACTTCTCTCTATGGGAGCTCAGCTCCCACTGGCTCCCACCTAACTCGAACCCTGGATAAAACTGATTAATATTAAAGCCAGTTGCCATTGACAGGCTTTCACAGGTTTTCTTACCAATACTGTGACCTTTGTGTAGGCCTATTGTATATTTCTTTGGCCATGTACTGTAGGTCCATAGACATTGTTGTGTTGCAGATGTGTGGAGATCATGTGTCAACAGAAATGAAGTCATGACCTGCCACATTACCAACTGCATCACATAGAGGTCTGTTAAGACAAGATTTAATTTGGCATCCAACCTAACAAGTGTTTGATGAGCAGGCGGAACAGCACAAAGTGGTCTATGGGGAATCACACAAACACACACACACACACAGACAGAGAGAGAGAGAGAGAGAGAGAGAGAGAGAGCAAGCGGTTAGTTCTTTCAGATGTGTTAATGTCCACACAAAAGTCAAAGCACTGTGTATATATTTCAGTGGCATCTAAGCACTCTTCCTGGTGAATTCAGGGCTCTAAGAGCTCTAATGATGGCAGACACTGATACTGTACTCTTTTTGGCAAATTCATGATAGCTAAGAGCCCTAGTGTTTGGAGTTGACCCTATGTATAAGCCACTATACTATTGTAACACAGTGATTAAAAGCCATATAGAATAAATAGAATAAATAAGCATTAAAATAGTAACAGTTCATGTAGTTCATAATTACTCATTTGGACTTAAAAGAGTGTCTTTAAAATATGGGATTTTGTATCTCAAGGATCCTGTTTTTGGGTCATGAAGAATGGAATTCTGGGAAATGTAGTACTGAGTATCAGGTTTACATGTTAAATATAATGTGCAACTAATTATGCAATATGTGAATTTCTGGAGATGTAATTTCATTAGAAAAGTGGAATGCAAGCTGTGAAGTTTATTATTTTGAAGCTGGAATGTAAATGTATTTTATTTTACTATGTTAGACTTTCTAGAATGTTTCTAGAGGTGAAAGGTCACAAACCGCGCGAAACTAAGAGACTGAGAGAGACGAGAGAAGAAGCACCTTAGAATGGAGGCTGCTGCCGTCTCCGCGGTGCAATGTTTGTAGAATGTGATTAACATTTTAGTTTGCATTGAAAGTGTATTCGGACTGAATGTACTACACTACGCGAACGTCGGAGACTGTGGAACTTTTATCGTTTGAGTGAATTTACCGTTTGGAAGACTTAACGTGAGTGACTCTGCAAAAGCCTTTGAAGTTAGCTATCCATGCTAAGCGCATCGGACAAGACTTCCATTGCTACTCGCGGGGAAACTGCGTGGATTCATCGAGCTGCTGGATGTTCCTGATTGCCTTCCCGAGGGGGATATTCGAGTGTCATAGCTACAGAGACTGCCATTGTCGTGTGTGAGGTGAACTACCTACGCTACGCGAGCAATTTGGATTAAGGTACAAAACTTTTGTTTTATTTGGCTCATTCAGAGTGAAGCAGCCATATTGTTTTGGGCTACACCGACCACAAGCATCGCTCCAGGCCTGCAACGTTTGGGTTAAACTGAGTAATATTGCCGGCTGGGACTGGGGTGTGTGTGTGAGTGTGAGTGTGTGTGTGTGTGTGTGGGCCCACAGGTTTGTTTTCAATTGAATTGTGTGTGCTAATGCTTTATATTTGAATGGGTTTTGATAGCCTATGGCTATGGAGGTGTATAGCCTAGTGTCAGATTAAAGGTGACATATAGAGATTTAGTTTAAAGGTGACATTTACAGATTTTATTTAAAGGGTACATTTAAGGTATTTTGAATACTTAAAGAGTATTTTGGTATTTTGTTTTATTTCATTTAAAGGTATTCTAGGAATACTTCTTTTGTGTTTTTGTATGTAAAACATTGATATTTCATACTTTTTGGTTAATTTAAAAACATTTGATAGTTAAAACTTGAACATTTAAAAACTATTTTCTTTATTCAGTAAAGATATTCTTATTTAATATTTAAGAAGTTGTCTTTTGAGTGTCATTGACATACTTTCAAAGGTTATGTAATTAAGATAGCATTTCATAGGGGTAATTAAGAGTGAACACACACAGGTTGAAACAGTAGTTTATTACACATAGTACATACATTTAAAGGGGACGACGAACTATCAAAGTAAGTTATTAAAGGGTTACTTAAAAGAACCCAGGAGCGCTCCCATAAGGGCAAAGATACAGTCAAGGGGTGCTACACAAAATGGAGGCACCGCTGGGATAGTTTGTCTCAAGTCCCTTATTGTTTCGTTATTGGTGCAGAAGAGTCCTTAGCTGAAGTTTTTGTGTTTGCTATTGAATTTGAATTATGGCTGAAGGAAGTGATTCTATTTCACAAGAGGAGCTTGTGAACTGGTGTAAGGATGCTTTGATTGATACAGCTCATTCATTTGTATTGATTGGCGTTCCCGCTGATGCTGAAGTAGCGTTACTGGAAAGCACCGCCGAAAGTGTAAAAGTTTTTGGCAGAGTTCGTGTTAGAGCTACCAAGTCTGGTCCAACTACGGCTAGTAAGTTGGTTTTATGTGAATGTCGCGAGAAGATAGATCCAAGTCGTGTGCCGTCTGAAGTCTTGCCGACAGAGGGTACGCAGGCATGGAAGATTGAAGTTGTCAGAGACATTGTATCTGCCCCTGATGATTTTGA
Organism: Sardinella longiceps; assembly: GCA_027497455.2. Taxonomy (NCBI): domain Eukaryota; kingdom Metazoa; phylum Chordata; class Actinopteri; order Clupeiformes; family Clupeidae; genus Sardinella; species Sardinella longiceps. Next base: position 7,277 of record JAODXP020005803.1, on the reverse strand, counting down.
AACAAAGTTCAAGAAACTTCTACAAGATGAAGGCAAGTCTTTGACTGATATTCAAGCAATGCTTTCTCCTCTTTCCGTCAGTTCGCCAGAAGCTGTTGGAGAGCTTTTGGAGAAGAACAAGAAGTCCAGTGAGGGCACAGCTTATAGAAGATTAAGAGTGTTCTCAGGTGTAGTGCCTACTCCTGTTGGAGAGGAAAGCATGGAGAATTGGGTGGAACAAGCGAAGCTTATGATTTCTGAGTGTGATTGCACTGAAAAAGAAAACGCAAACGTATTGTGGAAAGTTTAAAGGGCCCTGCTCTTGAGATTATCAAAGCAGTGAGATTGTCAAGTGATGATGCTAGTGCGTCAGATTATCTTGTAGCGCTGGAAAGTGCGTTTGGGACTTCAGAGTCCGGCGAAGATTTGTATTTTGCCTTTAGACTACTTCGCCAGAACCCTGGTGAGGCTTTGTCTGAGTTTCTCCGTCGAATGGAAAAGTCATTGACAAAAGTAGCGCAGAGAGGCGGATTGCCTGCCGCACAAGTGGATAGAGCGAGAGTTGAACAGTTGATTAGAGGAGCTGTTGAGTCCGACATGATGCTGTTACAGCTACGACTGAGGGAAAGAAAAGAATCTCCTCCAACTTTCTTGAGTCTACTCAACGAGATTCGTGAGGAAGAGGAGAATGAGGCCAAAAGACGTAAACTTGATGTGACGGCAAAACCTGCCTTTCCTCAAGACGTCTCCGAGCCGAAACAGACAGACATTCAAGCATTGAAGGCTGAGGTGAAAGAGCTACGTGCTAAGCTTGAAGAATCACGTAAAGCACCTACAACTCCCAAAGCCTCAGAGCCTAAAGTCAAGTCCTCTCCCAAGTGCGATGAGAAGCAACCAGCCACTGAGGTGCAAGAGCTAAAGACTCAACTCCAGCAATTGCAACAGCAACTGACTGTCATGAGTGTAGAGCGCAGTGCACCAGCTAGAAGAAAACCACCTCAGCAACCCGCTGTGAGTTCAAGTGACAGAAGTAGACCAACAGTGAACAGAGATGATTTCTTTTGCTATCGGTGTGGTGGTGACGGACACATCGCCAACCGATGCCAAGAGCCTGAAAATCCATCTGAAGTCATTCGGAAGCTACTTCGCTCTCTGAAGAGACTTAAAGATGAGAAAAGCAAAACCCAGACAGAGAGTAGTGATACTGCTTTATCCCGAAAGAGTCATATCAGTGAAGCTGCTCCAAGCAACATTCCTAGTGGGTTGGTAGGACCTGCCTCCACTATGTCTGTGAAGATAAATGGCCATGAATGTAAAGCGCTGTTAGACAGTGGATCTCAAGTGACGATAATATTTGACAAGTGGTACAAGAGATACTTACCAAAAGTGCCGATTCATCCGATCACAGGTCTAGCGATATGGGGATTGAGTTCATCCAGCTACCCTTACCAAGGCTACATAGTAGTAGATGTTGAATTTCCTGCTACTTTGACTGGAGCGTGTGAGACTCTCTCCGTGTTAGCTCTGGTTTGCCCTGAGCCTAGTGGTCCAGACCATATCCCTGTTATCATTGGAACGAATGCAAACGTGTTTCACCGTTTAGCCTCTCTATGCCAAGATGCTAATGTTTCAGAGCAGACTCATTCTCTGAGGATACTACCACAGACACCTGTGTTGAAGCTTTCAAAACCTCAACAGATGGATGTGGAAGAGCCCATTGGTGAAGTCAGGTGGATGGGTCCAGGTCCTCTAACTGTCCCTGCCAGAGGCGAAAGATCTGCCATCTGCAAAGTTGAATGCAAGCAACCACTGAGAAGAGACATAGTGATGGTAGAGACTCCACCCTCTGTGACGCTGCCTGCTGGTGTGATTGTTCAGCCGGTGGTCCTATCATCTTCTGACCTGAATGTCAACAGTTTCAATGTTCTGATAAGAAATGAGACCCTGAAAGAAACAACTATGTTGGCTGGTACAGTCATTGCTCATGTGTTCCCCACTGACACAGTTACTTCGGCTGAAAGACCCAAGTCTACAGCAAAGGTCCTTGATGCTGAATTGTTTGACTTCGGTGATTCTCCAATTCCAGAGGTCTGGAAGCAGAGGTTACGTCAGAAGCTGTCCAACCGAGGAAACGTGTTTTCACTCGATGAGTGGGATGTGGGTCTTGCCAAGGGCGTCGAACACCACATAAGACTCAGCGACCCCAGACCATTCAGAGAGCGATCCAGACGCATAGCCCCGGCAGACATTGATGACGTACGCCGTCACCTGAAAGACCTGCTGGCAGCGGGCATCATCAAAGAATCAAGAAGTCCCTATGCGTCCCCGATAGTAATAGTGAGGAAGAAAAACGGAACAGTGCGCATGTGCATTGATTATCGCACATTGAACAACAGAACGATCCCAGATCAGTACACCACTCCAAGGATTGACGATGCCTTAGATTGTCTATCCGGCAGTCGTTGGTTCTCAGTGTTGGATCTGCGGAGCGGGTATTACCAGATACCCATGGCTACTGAAGACCAAGATAAAACAGCTTTTATCTGCCCTCTGGGTTTCTACGAATTCCAGAGAATGCCTCAAGGTATAACAGGAGCTCCGGCTACTTTTCAACGTTTGATGGAGAGAGCCGTGGGTGACATGCATCTGCTCCAGGTGATTGTTTACCTTGATGACGTGATAGTATTCGGACGTACCTTAGAGGAGCATGAAGAAAGACTTCTCAAAGTGCTCGACAGACTGGAAGAATGTGGCCTGAAGATATCACTGGACAAGTGCCAGTTTTGTCAGTCACAAGTGAAGTATGTTGGACATATTGTGTCTGCCTCAGGAATTGCCACTGACCCAGAGAAAGTGAGTGCCGTTAAGAACTGGAAGATGCCGACAGACCTAAGATCTCTGAGGTCATTCCTCGGATTCTGTGGCTATTATCGCAGATTTATCCAGAATTATTCTGCCATAGTCCGACCACTCACAGAGCTTACAAAAGGTTACCCTCCAACCCGGACTGGATGCAAGATTGCACAGGAAAAGAAGTCCTACTTCAAGGAAGGAGAGCCTTTGGTGAGCGCTGGGACGAGGAGTGCACCAAGGCGTTCAATGACATCATTTACTGCCTGACGCATGCCCCAGTGTTGGCATTTGCCGATCCAGCCAAACCATATGTGCTCCACGTTGATGCTAGTCTGAATGGCTTAGGCGCTGTTCTTAATCAAGAATACCCTGAAGGTCTCAGGCCTGTAGCATATGCAAGCCGCAAGCTAAGTGCCTCTGAGCAGCGTTACACCATTCATCAGTTAGAATTTCTCGCGTTAAAATGGGCCGTCGTGGACAAATTTCACGATTACCTGTATGGGGCAAAGTTTACAGTGAGAACGGATAACAATCCGCTCACTTATGTCTTAACCAGTGCCAAGCTCAATGCAACTGGTCACAGGTGGTTGTCAGCCCTTGCCACCTATGATTTCAAAGTTCAATACCGCCCTGGTAGACACAACATTGACGCTGATTTGCTGTCACGTCAATTGCCGTCCATCCATGTGTCACCAGATTGGAAAGAGATTTCTCCCCATGGAGTTAAAGCCATTTGCCAGATAGCTGCCCCCGGCGAACACTCCAATGGACGTCTCATTGACCAGCTAGGAGCTAACTCCCAAAGTGTCCCTAGTGTCTATGCCTATCCGACACAGTTGGAGCTGAGCAACCTAGAACAGTTGAGCCACAATGACCTGCGTAAAGCACAAGATCAAGACCCAGTCATTGGCCCAGTGAAGCATGCAATCGAGACTGGTCAGCTACAGTCTATGGCCAAGACTCAAGACCAAAGTGTTTTGTTACTGCAAAGACAAAGTCCTAAGTTGATTATCAAGAATCATCTGCTGTTCAGGATGGTGAGGAAATCGTCTGGAGACGAGAGACAACAATTGGTCTTACCTGAGAAATACCATCTGATGGTCATGCGTTCTCTTCACGATGATTCTGGTCACCTAGGAGTTGAAAGGACTAGTGAACTCATCAAGGATAGATTCTACTGGCCGCGAATGTCCACACAGATCGAAGATTACATCAAGAACTGTGGGAGATGCATCGCCAGGAAGACGCTTCTCAACGAGCTGCACCCCTGAGTCAAATCACGAGCACAGGTCCTCTAGACTTGGTGTGCATAGACTTCTTGTCTATAGAGCCAGACTCAAGAGGTATTGCAAATGTACTGGTCGTAACAGATCATTTCACTCGCTACGCCCAAGCGTTCCCTTGCAGAGATCAAAGAGCTATAACCGTGGCCAAGACCCTGTTTGAAAAATTCTTTGTGCATTATGGCTTACCTTCGCGTATTCATTCTGATCAGGGCAGAGACTTCGAAAGTCGCCTTATCAAAGAACTACTTGGGATGCTAGGTATCCGAAAGTCAAGAACATCGCCTTATCATCCGCAAGGAGATGCACAGCCTGAACGTTTCAACAGGACGTTGTTGTCCATGTTGGGAACTTTAGATCCTGCCAAGAGGTCACGATGGAGTCAGAGCATCAGTGAATTAGTCCATGCGTACAATTGTACGAAAAACGAAGCTACTGGCTATTCGCCATATCTACTCATGTTTGGTAGAGAAGCCCGTATGCCGATTGACATCTGTTTCAATACTTCCGCTGATGGAAAAGAGCCTGTAAAGTACCAGCAGTATGTTGAAAGCATGAAGAGGGATCTTCAGAATGCCTATAAGCTTGCTTCTGATGCTTCACAGAAGAGTCATGAAAGAAACAAGAAATACTACGACAAGAGAGTGAAACATCAAACTCTGGAACCAGGAGACAGAGTGTTGATTAAGAATCTTGGATTGACTGGAAAACACAAGTTACAAGACAGATGGAATTCCTTGCCATATATTGTGGTGAAGAAGTTTCCAGACTTACCAGTGTATCGCCTGAAACCGGAACGAGGTACAGGAGGTATACGAACGCTTCACAGAGACCACCTATTGCCGATAGGAGAGTATGTGAGATTCCCGACTCCAGAAGAAAACAAACAAGACTCTGGTAGACCTTTGACCAGAACCCAGACCGAACAGAGACGGGTAAGAAAGGAAGTCAGGAATGAAGAAGTCAGAGAAGAAGAGAGACAGGAGTTTGAAGAGTCTTCATCAGATGAAGAGTATGGAGGACACTATTTCTCTGTCAGTGATGATGTGAGGGAGATGTTCCGAATTCCACCATCTGCAGCAACTGAGAGAGAACCCTCAGATGTGAGAGAACCAGAGCCTATTCTCCTAGAAGAGGATCAAGCTCAAGATGTTCCAGAACTTGAGGAGACTCAAGTAGAAGAGGATGGAAGTCTTCAGCTACCTCCAGACCCCGTGGTGGTCACAGAGTCTGAAGGGGGAGAAAATCTTCCTGCCATGGATGTAGTTGATGACGATTCACCTGTGGATTTGCCACTTGCAGACCCTCTCTGTGACGAACGTCCCAGAAGACAGGTTCGGCCTGTGACAAGATTTACCTATGATGAACCAGGAAAACCGGTAGATAGGCCGCTTACTGTGGTTCACAAGGGTATGGTTGTTCACATTAGTAGTCCCTTGTCTGAAAAGAAGAGGTGTAAAACCCTTTGGTGTCATCCTATGGCCCAATGTTCCCAGTGTGCTGTTAGATATCCAAACCCTGTAAGGAAAGGCCTTATTCATGTCTAGGGCTTTAGCGCATGAGGACATGCTAACCTTCAGAAGGGGGAGGGTGTAACACAGTGATTAAAAGCCATACAGAATAAATACAATAAATTAGAATTAAAATAGTAACAGTTCATGTAGTTCATAATTACTCATTTGGACTAAAAAGAGTGTCTTTAAAATATGGGATTTTGTATCTCAAGGATCCTGTTTTTGGGTCATGAAGAATGGAATTCTGGGAAATGTAGTATTGAGTATCAGGTTTACATGTCAAATATAATGTGCAACTAATTATGCAATATGTGAATTTCTGGAGATGTAATTTCATTAGAAAAGTGGAATGCAAGCTGTAAAGTTTATTATTTTGAAGCTGGAATGTAAATGTATTTTATTTTATTATGTTAGACTTTCTAGAATGTTTCTAGAGGTGAAAGGTCACAAACCGCGCGAAAGAGACTGAGAGAGACGAGAGAAGAAGCACCTAGAATGGAGGCTGCTGCCGTCTCTCGCGGTGCAATGTTTGTAGAATGTGATTAACATTTTAGTTTGCATTGAAAGTGTATTCGGACTGAATGTACTACACTACGCGAACGTCGGAGACTGTGGAACTTTTATCGTTTGAGTGAATTTACCGTTTGGAAGACTTAACGTGAGTGACTCTGCAAAAGCCTTTGAAGTTAGCTATCCATGCTAAGCGCATCGGACAAGACTTCCATTGCTACTCGCGGGGAAACTGCGTGGATTCATCGAGCTGCTGGATGTTCCTGACTGCCTTCCCGAGGGGGATATTCGAGTGTCATAGCTACAGAGACTGCCATTGTCGTGTGTGAGGTGAACTACCTACGCTACGCGAGCAATTTGGATTAAGGTACAAAACTTTTGTTTTATTTGGCTCATTCAGAGTGAAGCAGCCATATTGTTTTGGGCTACACCGACCACAAGCATCGCTCCAGGCCTGCAACGTTTGGGTTAAACTGAGTAATATTGCCGGCTGGGACTGGGGTGTGTGTGTGAGTGTGAGTGTGCGTGTGTGTGTGGGCCCACAGGTTTGTTTTCTATTGAATTGTGTGTGCTAATGCTTTATATTTGAATGGGTTTTCGATAGCCTATGGCTATGGAGGTGTATAGCCTAGTGTCAGATTAAAGGTGACATATAGAGATTTAGTTTAAAGGATGACATTTTACAGATTTTATTTAAAGGGTACATTTAAGGTATTTTGAATACTTAAAGAGTATTTTGGTATTTTGTTTTATTTCATTTAAAGGTATTCTAGGAATACTTTTTGTGTTTTTGTATGTAAAACATTGATATTTCATACTTTTTGGTTAATTTAAAAACATTTGATATTTAAAACTTGAACATTTAAAAACTATTTTCTTTATTCAGTAAAGATATTCTTATTTAATATTTAAGAAGTTGTCTTTTGAGTGTTATTGACATACTTTAAAGGTTATGTAATTAAGATAGCATTTCATAAGGGTAATTAAGAGTAAACACACACAGGTTGAAACAGTAGTTTATTACACATAGTACATACATTTAAAGGGGACGACGAACTATCAAAGTAAGTTATTAAAGGGTTACTTAAAAGAACCCAGGAGCGCTCCCATAAGGGCAAAGATACAGTCAAGGGGTGCT
>JAODXP020005802.1:0-11243 GCA_027497455.2 Sardinella longiceps | reverse complement strand
TAGCCTGACACGCCAAACTATATCATAAGAATGTATAGTCTGAAGACCACTGATAGACTGTGCCTCAATGGAGGGGCGGGTGATTGTGTTGTCTTTCAAACTGCCTCTCCACGTAATTGGCTAGCGTTCCGGCCAGTGGTACCAGCTGGTATATCAAACTTTTCCCGTAGCCCATCGGTAACACGGCAAATCTTTTTTTCTTTTTTCAGAACGAATGACTTCAGTGAACTTTCTTGTTTCACTTTCAAAGAAAATGACAAGTGCAATTCGTCCAAAACTAAAGCCAAAGACCATTCTCTATATACGGCTCTGGTTTGAGCAGGACTGTTGTCATCGTACAAAGCCCGGTTTACTATTTCCTGTACACATACCGCGCTGTGATTGGTTATCCGCCACCAGAGGCAGGATACAACAGGTTTCTATCAGGGGTCTCTAGACGTATCCGCTGTGCAAATTCAAATTTGCTACCGCTAGGGGTACGTCTAGAATTCTAGGCTCGGAGCCGGTGTGCAGACCACTTAAGCAATATAGTGAAATGTCAGGAGAGCAATGTGTACCCTGCCTTTAAGACCAGTGATTCAGATTATGTTTATCGACATACATGACAGTGGTCAAGATCCACCTAAATAAAAACTTGATACATGACATTCAATGAGAAAACAACAGTCTCGATTCTTTGCAAAAATAATTGAGTTAATGCAATGCAGGTGCACAGCAGCTATCAAAGACAATTCAGGCTCTACAGTGCGTTTCCTTAACAGTTTGAAAAGAAAGCGCTCATACCATTTTTTTAAAAAAAAAAAAAAATCCTGTAAAAAGAAAAAAACAGACCTGATCAAAATAGTTCTTTTTTTGTAATCAGTATCAGTAATGCCTATTACATTGGATGATATGCACATGTAACGGATGCCAAATAGCTCGGTTAGCTGGCGGCAGTGTATAAATCCTCACAACTTAATTCCTTGGGCGCTTTTAACCGCTGAGTTATGCCTGGCTTTTAGTTATGAGGTTAAAGCGTCCGGCTCCTACGCTGGGAGTTTTTGTAGCTGGTGGGGTGGTGGGTTTGAGACCTGTGTGCGGTGCGGACCGCCACCGGCTCACACACACACACACACACACATATATATATATATGCATTCAGACATTGGTGATGTTTAGCCACAACACTCCATAACGCTCCATGTGGACAGGAAGTTGTTGGGCAGGCTTAGCGTTTTTTGAATCAGCTTGTTACTTGCTCTGATTGCTTGTAGAGCTATATAAAGCGTTTTATGGCCCTGGTCATACTGCTATCCTATTGCATGCAGAGGCAGTTTGAAAGATTCCTCCCCAAGAGTCTATCCACCGTAGCCAGACTATACATGTTATGTTACAGTATGGCTTGTCTGGCTATACACATTCACACTAATCCTGAAGAACTCCTTCATGATACGGATGTGTACTCAAGTATTCAAAGTACTCAGGTACTAAGACAGGTACTCAAATTGTTTGAGGTGCTTGGCCAGTCCATCACCTCTATGTTCAGCAAGGTGTGTTTAGGGTCCGGCTGACGAGGTGTCCAGTTATTCATTTATAATTGGCGAGGTGGAATCTAGAACTCCGGCGACGCGCGCAGCGCCAAGCCAAGCCAATTATAAATGCGCCAAGCCAATTATAAATGAATAACTGGACACCTCGGAGGTCGTTATCCCACTTATCTCCCGTATCTATCTATCTCTCATATATTTGACTAAGCGTATACAACGTAAAAGAATTATGCAACTCAAATTTAAAAGAAGCTAACCTGTTCGGTTTGGGTACTACTTTCAGTTGAAAGTAGATCTACAAGGCTGCTTATTGTTGTTATAGTTACCATTCTGAGAGGCATTCATATGGAACGGTAATCAGTTATTAGATGAGTTATTTTTTGGAACTACTTCCAAAGTAGCCAGTTATCTGGAAATAATGGCCACCTAGCAGCCAATCAGAGAAGAGAATGGCGTTCTGAAGGGAGATAATATGTTGTAAAACTGCCATGTCATGCATGCGGCGCAGTTTCCACAGAGACAGGATCATGCTCATGCAGCCATACAGTAGAATGTGAAGCAACCATCACCATGCTTGCCTTTAGGGAAGGGACAGTTGTTTTGGTGATTACCAGGGTCACCAGGGCCGCCAGTTTTTCTTGATATCGTCAGACCACAGAACATTGTTCCAGTAATCTATGTAGAAGAGATCAAGATCAACTTGTTTGCCTTTGATGATGTCCTGTGTGTATGGTGATAATCTGGTGAGAGGTCCCACTGTTTCTTCCCTAAAGTCAAGGATGGTGGTGGTAGTAACATGGTCTAGCTGTAGTACTCTGGCTCCAGGAGAGAGTCACATCACTTTGAAGCGATTCCCGATATTACCTATTACCTATTGAAGATATTGATAAGATGACAACAACAAAACATTGTTTATCAGGCTTCAGAGAGGGAACCAAACTAATACACACGGATGCAAGTACCACGAAAGTGATTCACCTGTTACATAGCAAAGTCACCGCGAGCAATACTCTTGCATATCAAATGTGCAGTTACCACTCACTACCACCAGGTGACTAGCCCCCCTCAGAGCCAACCCAAAAAAATAACAAACACAAAAAAAAATATAGCTGCAAGCAGCAATGAGGGAGCCAAGCAGCGAAGCTGGATGATTTGCGGGGGGTGTTGAGGTAACGTGCGAAAGGTCGAGTCTATCTGAGAATGTTGCAAGAAAATATAAGCGCAAGCACAGAACTGGCAGTCTCCCCAATCCCCCCAGCCCCCACCTCTCCCCCAGCCTACCACCTCTCCATCATCCCCCGCACTCCCCCCCAGCCCCCACTTCTCCCCCAGCCCCCCAGTCCCCCCCTCAGCCCCCACTTGCCCCCCAACCTCCGACTTAGTCCTCATCCCCCACATCTCTCCTCTTGACTGTGCATGGCAAACATAGAACTGCTTTGCCCACCCCTCGCCCCCCATCCCCCCCTTCCTCCCCCTTCCCCCAACTTCTCCCCACTTCTCCCCCCAGCCCCCCAGTCCCCCCTCAGCCCCCACTTACCCCCAACCTCTGACTTCCCCCTCATTCCCCACATCTCTCCTTTTGACTGTGCATGGCAAGCATAGAACTGCATTGTCCACCCCTCGCCCCCCATCCCCCCCTTCCCCCCACTTCTCCCCTGCCCCCCCACCCCCGTGCCCCCCTGTCTCCATTGCCCAGTGCCTTGAGGCAATGTATGAAATTTTGAGTCAATCGGGGAATGTTCAAGAAATTATAGTGCCCCCCAGTGGTCATTGCTCACCATATTTATGGAGCGTGTTCAGGACAGTGTCTTGAGTCTATATACCAAATTTGGTGTCAATCGGAGAATGTTCAAAAAATTATACTGCCCCTAGTGGTCAGAGTTCACCAAATTTTTTGATCTTGTTCAGGACAGGGTCTTGAGTCTATATACCAAATTTGGTGTCGATCGGAGAATGTTCATAAAATTATACTGCCCCTAGTGGTCAGCGTTCACCAAATTTTTTGAGCTTGTTCAGGACAGTGTCTTGAGTCTATGTACCAAATTTGGTGTCAATCAGAGAATGTTCATGAAATTAGAGCGCCCCTAGTGGTGAAATGATATTATGGCTAAACTAAGGATGGTGTCATGAGTGCATGTACCAAGTTTGGTCACGATACGAGAAAGCATTGCTGAGATATGAGCTCATTTCCTGTCTGATAACTTTTGCTGCCCCCAGTGGTCAAACTGGACCAAAATTGTTTTACAGCCTCAGCATGTGGTGTGGTCACATGTGACCAAGTTTGGTTCAGATTGGTCAAAAGATGGCTGAAATATGAGCTCACTTCCTGTTTGGCGGCTTCACCGCCATCTTTGATTGGCTGTGGCGGACAAACGGTTACGAATTGGACAACGCCAAGGGATGACCTGTATTCAGCATGGGCTGGAGATACTATGTACCAAGTTTCATGAAGATTGTAGAAGCTTTTTGGCAGTTGATGATTTAGTTTCACTTTCAACGTAATCCAAAATGGCGGATAAAGGGGTGGGGCGTAAATTACGTCAAAGGGTGTGTTGGAGTCGGCTTGGTCCAAGGACTCCAATGATGCCAGGCTTGTCAAGATCAGTTGCAGGGGTCAGAAGTTATAAGCTGAAATGCACTTTTTTGGCATATTTTGCACTTTGCTGCCCCCAGTGGTCAAACTGGACCAAAATTGTTTTACAGCCTCAGCATGTGGTGTGGTCACATGTGACCAAGTTTGGTTCAGATTGGTCAAAGGATGGCTGAGATATGACCTCACTTCCTGTTTGGCGGCTTCACCGCCATCTTTGATTGGCTGTGGCGGACAAACGGTTACGAATTGGACAACGCCAGGTAATAACCTGTATTCAGCATCAGCTGAAGATACTATGTACCAAGTTTCATGAAGATTGTAGAAGCTTTTTGACAGTTGATGATTTAGTTTCACTTTCAATGTAATCCAAAATGGCGGAAAAAGGGGTGGGGCAAAAATGACGTCAAAGGGTGTGTGGGAGTCGGCTTGGTCCAAGGACTCCAATGATGCTAGGCTTGCCAAGATCGGTTGCAGGGGTCAGAAGTTATAAGCTGAAATGCACTTTGACTTTTTACCAACTTTGACCAGTTGGTGACGCTAGAGAGTTTGAGGTGGCTGCATGAAATTAGCTGAGGTTGATGAGGAGAGCATGCCCAATCAGTGTGCCAAATTACAGCATTTTCCCGCAAGCGGTTCTATGGGCTGCCATAGACTTCCAGAGGAAGAAAAATAATAATAATAATAATAATAAGAAACAATAGAAACACAATGGGTGCCTTCGCAGCTTCGCTGCTTGGCCCCCAATTACCAAGAAAACCAAAAAAAAAAGGGTCACTACTACATACAAAGACAAGACAACATGCCATTTTGCCTTAGTCATTTAAATACTTACAATGATTTGTTGCATTTAGCTCCTGAGTTTTGGAAGTAGTCAGAGAAAGTGTTTACGTAAGGTGTTGTTTATTCATCAGGGAGGGGCCATTTTATGCTGTGTAATAAGCAGCAGTAAAATAACAGTGACACGTCTATGAATCAGAGACAAACTATCAAGCATTTCCTGTCTGGCAACCTGTGCTTTTACTCGTGCTTTTAACATTCACATTCTGAATCTCATGATTTTGTAAAGACTATAATGCTTTGAAACTGACACAGGTGACAGGTGTGAATCAATGATTGTATGTACCCTCATCATGCACAGTTCCACTCAATGTGTTTTACTCTGCTTGAAGAAGGTCGTCTGACTGAAAGCATGCAGCACTTGTTGTGTAAAGCAAAACTTGTTGTGTTTTTGAGTGTGTGGATTTTTCTTCACTTTTTATTGAACATTCACATTCTAAAAATGTTTTTGTTGTACTAAACACAACGAGTTCATATGCAGGTCATCCTTGATAACAAAGGCATCTAGTTGGAAAAGAGTGAAGCCATAGTTGAGATCCCCCCACCCTCTAACCTTGAACCAGCCTCTTTGATCAGATAGCAGGAACACCTGGAAAGTGTTTTTAAAGCTGCACAGAGAAGCCTGAAGATTTGGAGAAAACAGGGAGATAATACAACAAGTGCCTTCGTGGAACTATGATTGTATTTCCCCTTGAGTGGAAATAAGACCTACAGGATTTATTGTTGTAAAATATTAGGCCTGTACACAGCATTTTACAGTAGACTATAAACCAATACAAGGTAATATCAGTGTGTATATAAGCATGCCTTTCTTAAAACCTTTTTCACTTGTTACACTAAGTGTTTACTTTATTGACTGAAGGCAATTTAATTTACTCATTCATTCATTCACATAATTTTCCATCAACCTAAGCGCAGTGATTGGGCAACCTTAACAATGCCTTTGTGTGTGTGACCAAATAATAATCTGACCAGTCTGGATCCGTTTGTAAACACAGGTAGCCCTTTGGCCTCCGCTTCGATTGCACTGTATCACTGACACACAGATAGGCTACTAGAGGACTTGTGCATCATGGGAAGGAGTCGAGGACGTTATCCTTAGGACCCTTGTGGCCTTGTAGGTTCTGCTTTGGCCTGGATGGCACTGGTTCCGCCTGATTCATTCTGCCCTCCCTCACCTCCCCCCTGTTAGAGTGGCGGGTCCTGCCTTGCAATCTTCCACCAATCAGAGGAAGAGGTGGTGTCAGCACAGAGCCAAGACCGGATAAGGGTGGTGAAAACCCTACAAGTAAAAAAAAAAAAAGAAAGAATTAACCCATATATGGATTTTGCATAGATGTTCTATAGCATTAAAACTGCAAAAATACTACCACTACCTTACCTGAGAAAAATAGGATCAAGAGCTGATGTCTTACAGTCTTTGCAAGATTGTTTTATGTTTGGACTTGCACACTGCTGTTTCTAATAACTTTACTTCCTTAGTGCATAGAAGAAGCATCAAGTATACATAGGCCTACATGCTATCCACACCTTTCATCATTTTGCCTGGTAGTCCGTGAGCCAGGGCCCCAAAATATGAAAACCGTTACCGAAAAAGTGGCAAAGGTTACCATACCTTTTCTGAAAGCTTGGAATCTCAGCTTTCCAATGAGGTATGATGGCCATCTGAGAACAGTAGCTGTTTCGAGTTATCGCACATAATGTAAACTAAGGTAGAGTAAAATTATGCGAATGAATCAAGCAGAACACTGAGATAGCTGAAAATCTAAAAATGGTATAAGAACAAATGAGACATGGATTCCTAAGTTTAAGGGTGTGGTAAACTCAATTATGACATTTCCATTACTGTAAAAGGTCAAGGTCATGACCTTTTGGCAAGGTCAATGTCATTTTTTTACATTTCACACAGATTGCTTAATTTATTTTCTCCATTTTCCCCACCCATAGTATTGTGGCAAAGGCCATCATACCTTTTCTGAAAGCCAAGAATCTCAGCTTTCCAGTGAGGTATGATGGCCATCTGAGAAGAGTAGCTTTTTCAAGTTATCGCACATAATGTAAACTAAAGCCCAGAAAATTATGCTTATAAATCCAGTAGAACACTGAGAAAGCTGAAGATCTAAAAATGGTATAACAATAAATGAGACATGTATTCCTATGTTTTAGGCTGTGGCAAACCCAATTATGACATTGTCGTTACTGTATAAGGTCAAGGTCATGGCCTTTTGGCAAGGTCAATGTCATTTTTTGACATTTTCGCACAGATTGTTTCTCAATTTTCCCCACCCATAGTATTGTGGCAAAGGCCATCATGCATTTTCTGAAAGCCAAGAATCTCAGCTTTCCAATGAGGTATGATGGCCATCTGAGAAGAGTAGCTTTTTCAAGTTATCGCACATAATGTGAACTACTGTTGAGAGAATTATGTATAGTAATCCAGCAGAGCACTGAGATAGCTGATGGTGTGAGACATGGATTCCTATGTTTTAGAGTGTGAAATGGCATGAATATTGCTATTACAGTTGCCATTACTGTAAAAGGTCAAGGTAATGACATGGTCAATGACATAGATACAGATTGCATAATTAATTTTCTCTATTTCCCCCGTCCATATTTTTGGGAAGAAAGATGTGTATATTCTTTAAGATCCCAACAAAATGCTCTTTCAAATGGTATATAGCACTTGTGTAATAGCTTAGTGGGGGATCAGATTCTGGCTTTTTACATATTGCAGAGATTCAGCAGTGCACTTATGATTCAGATATGGAATATGCTTCATGTTATTCAGTATTCACAGCTCACTGTGCATGATAAATAATATCTGTTTGTATATGTTTGACAAATGTTTAACTAGTCTTCATTCAAGTCCACATCACTAATCAAACCCCTCATCGTACACCTCATCAGAGGAATAGGATTGTTCCTCATCAGCAAGATCATACTTCTTGCATGGCATTGGTCAGTGCAATGGGGAATTGTCATGCATTAGGGTCTGACAATGGATACAAGGATTTCTACCCCAATACATAATGGCCTGTATCTAGACCACAGAGTTATGTGCATCTTTCCATTGATATGCCTCCCCAGATCATCACTGACCCACCACCAAACTGGTCATGCTGAATGATGTTGCAGGCAGCATAGCATTCTCCTTGTCTTCTCCATAATTTTTCACGTCAATCACAAGCTCTTAGGGTGAACCTGCTCTCATCTGTGGAAAGTATGGGCACCAGCGGTCTTGCCAATTTTGATGTTCTCTGGCAAATGCAATCAAGCTCCACAGTGCTGCACTGTAAAAAATGATTTGTAATGGTTACTTGAAAAATGTGTGGAAACCCGTTGCCTCAAATGAGTTAAGTAACGATAACTTATCTTTTTCAAGTTAAAAGCCCTTTACATCTAAAAAGATAAGTTATAGTTACTCAACTCATTTGAGGCAACGAGTTTCCACACATTTTTCAAGTAACCATTACAAATCGTTTTTTACAGTGTGGGCAGTAAGCCTGCTGGAGGTAATTGTGTAGAGCATAGGCAACCTGTAGCTTCTTGCACAAAGCAAGAGGTATTATTCCTGCTGATGGATCCTCCTCATGACCTATAAGGCACTTAATAGCTTAGCTCCTGCATATATTACAGATCTACTTATCCCATACTGTCCTGGAAGACTTCTGAGATCTCAAAATGCTGGTTTCCTTGAAAAAGCGACTATATCTAAATCTACAATCGGGTGAAGAGCTTTCACCTATTGGCCACGTCTCTTAATGAATTTGATTCCTCTCTACATTTGCGAAGCGGACCCTCTTAATACCTTTAAGTCTAGACTTAAAACCTTCCTCTTTGACATCTCCTATAGTTAGGGATGGTACATGGCATATCATCACTCCCCATGGGGTATTTTGGGAAGGGCTGCCTCTGCTGTTTACCCCTGCTTGGGACAAGGTGGCCACTGACCATCCCCACTGGGCTGGTGAGCTGCGATAGCCTAGTGCTGCCACTTACTGCACACTTGCCATCTCTTTCTCATTTTTCTCTCCCTCTCCTCACTCTGACATGTAATATATGACATGCTTATATCATTAAGTGATAGCCTACTAGACAGGCCTAATTCTTTTGTTTCTTCTGCTACTACACGCTACTATCATCCCGGCTGAGTGTTGAGCCTCCCGTCCACATGCCTCCTTGCCACCAACCCCTACTTCACCAGCCACATACCAGGACCAGCCTCCTTTCCACCCAGAGTCCCCATGATGGATCCGGCCTAACTGGCCTCCCTGATGACCACTACCTAAATAACGACCTCCATCCAATGAACTCTAATGCCACCTCAACTATTGACTACACCCCCTGACTTCTACCCTATTGACTGTCCCAGAAACTATATTTTTCCTCCCATCTAGTAACTCTCAGAACAACATTCTGTATTCATGTTGTTACTCTGTGTAAACCATGGTCAATCTATGTATATGTGTACAGACTACCAACTGTACGGATACTCTATTAGACCCCCGGCAGGTGGGTTGAGCCCATGTGCGTGGATCTGCCCAATGTTTCTTCCTAAAAATCAATTATTAGTAAGCAAAGGAAGTTTTTCCTTGCTCCTTTTACTCATGGGTGCTCCCCGTACTGCCTGTAAAGCGCCGTGGGACAATGTATTGTATTTAAGCGCTGAACCTTCTATGGCCCTGCACAGCTTTCCAAGAGGAATAAAATAAGGAATAATATAGGGGAATAAAATTATAATCCTAAAATGATACAATCTGTCCAAAAAGTCACTGCCCATGGCAAAAGGTCATGACCTTTGCCTATTAGAGCAATGGCACTGTCAAAATTGGCCATGAGAATCCACGTCTCATCTGTTAATGTTATTTTAGGTGTTCAGTTATCTTAGTGTTCTGCTTTCTACACATAATTTTCTCAACTTTAGTTTGCGATAACATGAAGCAGCAACTCTTCTCAGATGTCAATCATACATCATACATTGAAAAACAGAGATTCCAGGCTTTCGTAAAAGGTATAGTAGCCTTCAGCTAAGTGTTCTGCTTGATTTATAAGCATAATTTTCTCTACCTTAGTTTACATTATGTTCTATAACCCGAAAAAGTTACTCTTCTCAGATGGCAATCATACCTCATTGGAAAGCTGAGATTCCTGGCTTTCAGAAAAGGTATGATGGCCTTTGCCACAAAACTATGGGTGGGGAACATGGAGAAAAAAAAATAAGCAATCTGTGCGAAAATGTCAAAAAAAATGACATTGACCTTGCTAAAAGATCATGACCTTGACCTTTTACAGTAATGGCAGTGTCATAATTGGTTTTGCCACCCCCTAAAACATAGGAATCCATGTCTCATTTATTGTTATACCATTTTTAGATCTTCAGCTTTCTCAGTGTTCTGCATGATTTGTAAGCATAATTTTCTCGACAGTAGTTAACATTATGTGCGATAACTCAAAAAAGCTACTCTTCTCAGATGGCCATCATACCTCATTGGAAAGCTGAGATTCTTGGCTTTCAGAAAAGGTATGATGGCCTTTGCCACAATACTATGGGTGGGGAAAATGGAGAAAATAAATTAAGCAATCTGTGCGAAAATGTCGAAAAATGACATTGACCTTGCCAAAAGGTCATGACCTTGACCTTTTACAGTAACAGCAATGTCATAATTGGATTTGCCACACCCTAAAACATAGGAATCCTTGTCTCATTGATTGTTATACCATTTTTAGATCTTCAGCTTTCTCAGTGTTCTGCTGTATTCATAAGCATCATTTTCTGGACCTTAGTTCACATTATGTGCGATAACTCAAAAAAGCTACTCTTCTCAGATGGCCATCATACCTCATTGGAAAGCTGAGATTCTTGGCTTTCAGAAAATGTATGATGGCCTTTGCCACAATACTAAGGGTGGGGAAAATAGAGAAAATAAATTAAGCAATCTGTGCGAAATGTCAAAAAATGACATTGACCTTGCCAAAAGGTCATGACCTTGACCTTTTACATCAATAGCAATGTCATAATTGGGTTTACCACACTCTAAAACATAGGAATCCAGGTATCATTTGTTGTTATACCATTTTTAGATTTTCAGCTATCTCAGTGTTCTGCTTGATTCATTCGCATAATTTTCCTCTACCGTAGTTTACATTATGTGCAATAACTCGAAACAGCTACTCTTCTCAGATGGCCATCATACCTTATTGGAAAGCTGAGATTCCAAGCTTTCAGAAAAGGTATGGTAACCTTTGCCACTTTTTCGGTAACGACCGACCCCTCTGGCTCACGGACT
>JAODXP020005800.1:0-10000 GCA_027497455.2 Sardinella longiceps | reverse complement strand
GAGACCCTCGGGCGGCCTTTGTGGTTCTGCATCGTTCAAGTGTGGGGGAACAAATCTGCCTTAATCTCTCATTGATCCCCACTTTTCATTGTCCGGCAGGATTCTCTCTCTCTCTCTCTCTCTCTCTCTCTCTCTTACTTTTTTTTCTCACTGTCCAACCAGGAAAAAGGAATAAATGTACAACTCAGCAAAAAGAAAAAAAAAATCCAACCATCATCTTACATCTTTTCATCCTTAGGACAGCGATTTTTTCGCTTCCGATGAAAAGGCACAATAATAGAATGAGGTAGGGAGGTAGATAGTGGGAGAAGCAAAAGAAAAAAATGGAGGAATATGAAAAAAGGAAGAAAAAGGAGGGAGGGAGGGAGCGAGAGATTGTAAAGGAGGAGGAGGAGAGGAGGGCTCTCTCTCTCTCTTTTCCCTGAGAATGTATTGATTGTACGGGCAGTAGGTGAATTTCTGTAGCCGATGTAATCACAGGCAATTTGCTGAGGAGAGTCAGCGCTGGACTGGAGCCATGACTTGGACACAGAATGGAGGGAGGGAGGGAAGGAGAGAGAGAGAGAGAGAGAATGAATGAAAGAAAAAAGAAATATAACAATGAGCAGAAAGAAAGAGTGGCAAGAGAGGAGAAAAAGAATACTGTATGGAGAGAGAGAGAGAGAGAGAGAGAGAGAGAGAGAGAGAGAGAGAGAGAATAAAAGACAGAGAGATCAGTGGGTAGAGTCAGGCTAGGAGGGAGTCGACAACTCAGGTCATGGCGGAGAGGACAAAAAAAAAGGCAGTACAGGGTGAGGAGATGTGGAGGAAGAAAGCAGCTTGCAAAAAAAACTGGGGTCCTGTGGCGAGGTGGGTTATTTCTAGAACAATCTTGATCCATCAGGAAGGGCAGAGGTGCAATTCTGGAGTGACGTGGACGTGGACCCCGTAGGGAGTGGGGAGTGTAGACGGTCGGGCGGTTAAGCCGATGGGGTTACACGAGTGCTCATTTGTCTGTTAGCCTTTTTGGCAGGAGGTGGAGATGAGAGTGCCGAAAAAGCAGCACATGGTCTAATTTGTACCCTGCACACCGCACCAGTTCTGTGCCAAGGCTAGTGTCTGTCTGTCTCTGTGTGAATGTGTATGTGCCTGTAGGTCTGTGTGTATGTGTGTATGTGTGTATGCGTAGGTGAGTGTGTGTGTGTTTGTGTGTTTTTCGGCTCATCATCTGAGCTGGGGAAATCATACTAGTTAAAGTCTACTGTGTGTGTGTGTGTGTTTGTGGATGAGTGTGTGTGTGTGTGTGTGTGAGTGTGTGTGTGAGTATTGAGGAGGCATGGCTTAGGACAAGCTGTCCCTTTCACCCAGAGAACAAATCTTTCAAGTGGGTTTTCTCCATTTGCCTTTCGGTGGCTAAGTTTGACCGCAATCGCCAAGGGCAAATCCATATCGCCAGGTGGAGCATCGCTAGTTCAATCACAGCAGGCCAGAAACAGAACACACACACACACACACACACACACACACACACACACACAAACACCTACTGCAAGGCAGAAACACATACACGCACACAAACTCTCTCTGGAACACAGCTACATTCTGTACACATCCACATGCACACACACACATACTGTACACTCAAACGCATCCACATACGCACACATACACACACACAATCTCTCTATCGTACACACCCACATACTGTACATACAAAAACATTCACATGCACACACACACACACACATACACACACACACACAGTCCACAGTACTACACAAACACATACACTTGCACGCATACACACAGTACACACTCACACACACAAACACTCTCTCTCTCACACTCACACACACACACACAAACAGTGTGCCTCCTCTCTGAACCTCCTCTCTGACTGGTCTGCACAGACAGTACCCCCATGGCTAAGCAGTAAGCAGCACACACGCCTTGTGCCCTCTTCAAGGCTGATCCTTTATTATACTTTATTGGATACGACTGGGGAGAGAGCAGAGCAAGAGTGGGCACACACACACACACACACACACACACACACACTCTCCTCTCTCCTGGGGCCGCACCACTGGTGGAGAGGAAGAGGAAGGTCGAGGGGGTGGCGCTGTTCATATTTGCCACCCGGATGAGTGGCGTGTGTGTGTGTGTGTGTGTCCACTGTGCGGAGCGGGCGCTTTTTAATTAAGGAGATCAAATGCTCAAGGAGGCCAGAGAGAGGCGAGCGAGGCGAGGCGAGGAGGAGAAGCAGCATTTGCTGAGGGAAAGTGTGTTTGCTCATCACCGCATGGCTGCATGAGTGTGTGTGTGTGTGTGTGTGCGTGCTGAGGTGAGGGGCAGAAGGTGACAACCCTCTTGGAATGCACCTTCAGGGGCACAGAGTGAGAGCAATGAAATGAAGATGGATATGAGGGAGAGGGCTTGTGTGTGTGTGTGTGTGTGTGTGTGTGTGTGTGTGTGTGTGTGTGTGTGTGTGTGGGTTTCTGTGTGTGTGTGTATGTGGTGATCATGAGAGGCCTTGTGTGGATGGCTCTTCAGTCTCATCTGTGATAACCTGCGGCGAAACACAGCTTGCACTGCATGAAAAAGGGCAATTCCAGACTGGAATACTCAGACTGTCCACGGATGCACCTACTGTAGTTATTGGATGCTATGAGGGGGAAACAAACACATCCCCACTCTATCTGTCTGCCTGGTCTGTCATGAAAAAACATTTTATACTTGCTTTTTGTAGCTAAAAATATGTATAAACCGCTCACAAAAAGTAAGGAAACTTGACTTTGGCCCATTATATCCCCCCTTTAATAATACCAATCCCTAAAGTGTTTTATATCATTTTTATCGTTGGTTTGTCACCTTTACAATGAGGTATAGCTTGTAAGCATCGGACAATCATGGAATGCGCAACACAGCCAAACGTGTGAGTAGTGCCAACCAAAAATGTGCCAAAATGGCCATGGTAATAGGGT
The DNA here is from genome assembly GCA_027497455.2 of Sardinella longiceps. Lineage (NCBI taxonomy): Eukaryota > Metazoa > Chordata > Actinopteri > Clupeiformes > Clupeidae > Sardinella > Sardinella longiceps. The sequence continues at coordinate 7,040 of JAODXP020005800.1, read as the reverse complement.
TCTGCTGCATCTGATTTTGGGCCTCAAGTGCTGCCAGTCACTGGTGTGCCTAAATTAGCACCTGAGCTTCAGCAACTTATTGGGTTTGTGGTTTCTCCTATAGCAACAATACTGGTGGAAAGATGCCACGTTTGTTCCTGTGCCATGGGGGCCTGTGCAATGGGGAACCTGAGGCTGGTGTCCCAACATGTAGTGGCAGCATCATTGGTGTCAGTCCTGGTACCATTTCCAAACTTAGAACCAAGTTCCATGAGACTGCGGAAGCCAAAGACAGACCAAGACGTGGCCGTCTCAAAGAAGACAACACCCCAAGAAGACTGGTGCCTCACTTTTGCTGCACTAAGGAACCGTAGATTCATTGCCAGAGACTTACAAGATTTATTCAACTGTTCAACTGCTCAAATCTTCCACACGTTACTGAGGGCCCTGACACTGAGTGTGAAGTGTATGGCCAACATGTTTTTTGTTCTTGTCCTCATGTCTTTGGGTGAGTGCAATTTTCAATGCTCCAAGCAACAAAGGCTATACCAACAGAACAGTATAGCAGGCCATTTTGGCACATTTTTGGTTGGCACTACTCACACGTTTGGCTGTGTTGCGCATTCCATGATTGTCCGATGCTTACAAGCTATACCTCATTGTAAAGGTGACAAACCAACGATAAAAACGGTATAAAACACTTCAGGGATTGGTATTATTAAAGGGGAGATATAATGGGCCAAAGTCAAGTTTCCTTACTTTTGTGAGCGGTTTAGATATTTTCATAATAATGATTAGGGGGATGTTTGGTAGTAGGAAATGGGAAATTGCATTGCAACCAACCTACAGTAGTAGCTAACTTACTTAGCAACTGCTCTTGGGAAGTGCACCCCAGATCTCAGATGAAAAACCTTCCTCTGTGGTTTGGTCACTTTATGCCACACGGAATAGTCGGTTACCTTGCCATATCAAACCATTAGTTGCCATGGTGAATAATCTATTTGCAATTTGCAATATCAATTTGCAATGCATTAATAAGTGAGAAGCTAGCCTTGTCATGGATTAGTTGTACATGGTCTGCTTCCTCATTGACCCAACATGCTTGCAGATATGTTAGCAATGTATCCTTGTAACCTTGATAACGACCGCTGAGGTGTCCTGCTGTAGGGGAATAATACACAAGACGAGGGCAATGAATGATACGTCATTTGTTGCCTTGCAATCAGCGAACTACTTTTGAAATTCTTTTAAACAGTATATCTGCATTTGGAGCTATTTTTGTGAATCCAACGAATTTACTCACAACATATATCAGATATGAATCTAAGATCCTCTCCATTATCAGATGGATTTGGGTGTGATGAGTCTGGCTATAAGCGAGGAATTGGAGTGAGACGGAGAGCCTAGCGTGGCTGTTATGGGCAAGCGCTGTCCCCTGATTGAAGTGATTAGGCAGTATGATTGAGTGGTCGGAGTCTGATTGAACACGGGAGGGGCGGATGACCTTTATTAAACTATGGACATGAAGCCTGCCTGTGGAATCAGCCGATCGGCAGCAGCACACTCGACTTGTCTTTAATTGAATATTGTTACAGACCAATCAGAGGGATGACTGATGCACATCAATAAGCACGCACACACACACACACACACACACACACACACACACACACAAATACTGCACTGACCCATAGACAGGCCTACATACTACCCAATAATATACACAAACATCCATTAACAGCCTTGAAAAGACTCATTTACAGACACACACACACACACACACACACACACACACACCCCAACAGACACTGACATAAAAACTGTGGTCACTCACTCACACACACACACACACACACGCACTGAGGAAGGCTTCAGCACTACTTTTGAAGACCCCTTTGGAGACAGAACTATGTCAGATATCACGCCCAGCTTGTCAGGATTAATCAAACACACACATATACACACACACACACAGAATGTGTGGTCTATAAATGAAAAACCATACATCTCAGAACACACACGCACACGCACACACATACACACACAAACACACACACACACACACACACACACACACACACACACACAAACATACCTACCTACGCAAGATCTCCAGTGACAGGAGGCTGTTAGTCTTGACAGCAGTGGTAGATGCCTACATGGCTTCGCTCACCACATTCCCACAAAAAAAAACAACAGGAAAAAATGAAACCGAAATGAAACAAAACAAAACAAAACAAAACAAAGCAAGGAGAGGGAGTCCGTCCAAGGAGCTGTGCGTTGCGTAGGGGGTTGTAAATTCCACCTCACTGATTGGCGCCAGGCTACAACTGTGAAAAGAAAATGTCATAAATGGCAGAAATAAACTGTTAGTGACAGTCGTGTTTTGCATGTATTTGAATTATGTTAAACTGAGCTGATGGAATCATGTCCATCGAAACAACAACAACAAAAATGAGTCGTTAGTAGATATGTTTTCTGTAATTTCAGATTCAGATTTTAATGGCCAAGTATATCGTTCCTTAAGGGGGTTGCCCCCGCCCCCGCTTGACAAAGTGTTTCTTTCAGTTTTGCAAATTAACTCTCTGTAAAAGTTTGAAATCTTCAGTAAATATCCGATACATCTATCCGTTTGCTATTTGTATAATTTTTTACATATTGCCAGGGAAGTTCCAAGCTAAGAACTATTTTGAGGGGCGGAAGGAACGGATAAAAATTGAAACTAAACAGTAGGACCTAGAAAATACAATTTTGTGTTTAAAAACTTGCGGCTTTGTGCATACGGCGAACAACACACAGTGAAGATATTCTTCCAATAACATCAGGACCACTCGTGTGATATTGCTTAAATATACAAGGAGTTTGTCTTGGGCAGATGTTGACTCTCCATACATACACCATACTTATGTACACACACATTCAATCAATCAATGGACAATAATAGAATACAGTAAATAGACCTAAAATGAATAGGCACATAGCCTACTGTACAGATAGACTCATTCTGCATTCCATTTAGACTCCGAGGTTCGGATTGTCGTATTTTTCGGTGCTAAAAACAGGAAGTGAAATCATGCGCGTCCCCGCGAGCCATGCCTCCGACCCAGAGAGCTTCGGAAATTCGGACCAACAAAGAGCACACCGAATTTTAGAGCGCCCATTGAAAGAAGCACTGCTGTGGGATAGAGCTGGTAGTCTGATTCAGAAGCCTACTTTTTGTATCTCACAAATTTGAACAGTAGGCTTGTAATCCACACGTTTTCGATATCATTACATCATTGCATCATCAGTTTGGAATCATCACATTTCGTTTTTGCAAAAAATAACTCAGGGTGGGCAAACAGCAAGGTGCTGATGTTAGCAAGCTAACGCTAACGAACTAGCTAACATCACTTGTGGCATTTCAAATGACAACCCCCTGGATTACATGCACAGAGTAAAATAAAGTTTGTGACATGACATGTAAGTGTTTGATCATTTCAAGCCCAGCAGTTTAGGCTATGCTGTTACTGTTCGTGTTAGGACTAAATGAACTTCCATTTCACTTAAGGTAGCTATTGTCAGACTATTGTTTGTAGTGAGCTAACGTTAGCGAACTAGCTAACTAACGTTTTAAATTGAGAAGTGGTATTTCACTGAATGACAACTAGATAACATTATGACATTAGTTTTAGTGGACAGAGCAAAGATAAAGTTAGACTGCAACAATCTAGTTTAAGCAAAGTCCAAAAACAGTCAGCTCCCTGCATAGGTAGCCTAGGCTACTGCCAGTTCCTACTCACTAGTAAAGGGATTCATGGTTGTTCTAAAGTGTTATTTGTTGGTGAAATACTTGATTACAGACAGTACACAGAATTATATTGGTATTATACATCATTCATTATAGTAAGGTTGTAATGTATTCCTCTGTCTTGGTCAATATTCAATTCATTTTGCTCCCACCTTCCATCCGAATTTATCAATGAAATGGAATGCAATCGAGACGAAGTTTGGTGTGTTTTTAGCGGACGTGACGTGACGTCCATCCGTCAATCCAAGTTTCCAAGACAAATGGAATGCAGAATCAGTGACCATATAGCCATTCATATACATAAATACTAGTGCTGTCAAGCGATTAAAATATTTAATCGCGATTAATCGCATTTTTGGCGTAGTTAACTCATAATTAATCACGATTAATCGCAAATTTCTTTCTATTCTAAATGTCCCTCGATTTCTTTTTGTCACATTTTTATTTATTTATTTTCATTTTAATGCTGTTATCAGCATTCATTGGTGGAGGTGAATACCAATTTAAAATAAAAGAAAACCCAGTTACAGCATCAGAAATTATTAACATGTTCAAGTACTGCCAGAGAGATGTTGATGTTTTTATGTTGCTAGTTCACAAGTTTACAAAAAAAAAAAAAAAAAAAAAACTGGATGGTGGCCCTTTAAATTATACTAACCTATATTTTAAAGAGGCTCAATGAAAATATGGCATTATGGTCTGCATGAGTAAACTTACATTGCATGAGCATACCTTTAAAATGCATTTTGCCATATTGGCAATTGTCCTGCAAGAAGCTCTCATTTTAGTGACAAGGTCAAAAGTTCAGAATCAGGTAGGCTATATGCGTCTCATTTGCACAAATTCTCTCTCTCAGTTGCTTCCACCTGTTTCACCTCTCTCACTCGCGCTGGAATTTTGAAACTGATATTAGCCTATTTGCGGGGCATTCAGTTCAAGAGAAGGGATTTCTAAGTGACAACATTAATCCTCTAGCTAGTTAACAACCTAAATATGCGAACATGCGAGTGAGCGTCAACGATTGTGTCGGTAAAATATTTGTTTTCACTGACATCAAATGACGCTCACAAACATTCTCTCTGTCAGTTGCGTTCCGACCTGTTTCACCTCTCTCACTCGCGCTGCAATTTTGAAACTGATATTAGCCTATTTGCGGGGTATTCAGTTCAAGAGAAGGGATTTCTAAGTGACAACATTAATCCTCTAGCTAGTTAACAACCTAAATATGCGAACATGCGAGTGAGCGTCAACGATTGTGTCGGTAAAATATTTGTTTTCACTGACATCAAATGACGCTCACAAACATTCTCTCTCTCAGTTGCGCTCCGACCTTCACCTCTCTTTTGCAATTTTGAAACTGATATTAGCCTATTTGCGGGGTATTCAGTTCAAGAGAAGGGATTTCTAAGTGACAACATCAATCTTCTTGCTAATTAACAACATCAATACAATCGTGAACATCAACGATTGTATTGGTAAAATATTTGTTTTCACTGACATCGGAGCAGCAGAGCAGAGTGCAGACACCCGTGCCGTGTGTGAAGTGCGTGTGTAGGCTACTGTAGGCATGAGTAGCCTTGGTCCTAGGCTAAGCAGTAGGCCTACTTCAAGCCTAATACAAACACAGGACATACTGAAACGTCGGGAGGTGTTGGAATGTCGGAGATATTTTTTTTCACATTCCATTGATAATGGCGGGTCAAATGCGTTAATCGCGCGTTAAAAAAAATTGACGGCGTTAAAATGGATTTGCGTTAACGCCGATATTAACGCGTTAAACTGACAGCACTAATAAATACGAATAGGACATGAAGTCCAAGAAAGTGCCTCTGCAGTGTAAATGCATGTAAAGTAAAGTGCAGAATTAGACAACTGTAAGTTCAACACAAATAATTACTTGTATATTCATGAAAGTTGCTTGAAGATTATAACAGTGTGGTTTATGTTGGTGTAGGTGTAGGTGTTTATGGTTATGCCATTGATCAATGACCAATAAACACTCATTCATTCATTCATTTATTCAATCAAAGATCATTCTTTCAAAGGGATCATTCTACCGTTCACAAACACACACACACACACACACACACAAACAGATACAGTATAGGCCTACCTACTCACACATACAGACACATTTGGCTTAAGACCCTTGGAATGTTAATGGAAGTGTGGCTTGAAATAAACCCACTGCTAAATGCAGAAGCAGACTAGCCTGACAAGCCAGACTATCACATAAATGTATTGTCTGGCCACGAGTGATAGACCCACAGGTAAGACGGCTAAAACCTCAGCGCAACTAACAAGTGCTGGATTCAAGTGCCTAATGACTCCCTGTCCAGATAGAACGAAGTGACAGGCGAAACACCACAATGTCTGAATGCAAACTAGAGCGTTGCGTTTGGATTTAAACAGCTCAGACACCACTGATGTCTAAGTACAACCTATGGCTGATGGCTAGACATACTCACTGAGTAAATTCTATTTGCTAACAGTAGTATGTGAGGGTGCAAAGTTAGAAGCAAACATCTGCACAAAACAATCACACATTACACACAGTCTTTCCCTTTAAGGAACCACACACACACACACACACACACACAAAACATGTTCCTTAATCCCTGCATCACATGGCAAACTATTCAAACATGAACCTAAACAAAATGTAATTAACTGCACACACACACACACACACACACACACACACACACACACACACACATAGTGGACATGGACAGCCCTAGTGTAGCTGTTGCCGTGGAGACGCAAGTCAGGTAGCAGGGTGAGCGTAAGGTTTTGATTGGGCCAGAGCTTTGGAGACACAAGCGCTGTATGAAGGCACACAAAGACATATACAGGCACCCCTGTTCAGTATGTGTGATGGTAACCTTGGGAAATAAATACCTGTTTCATAGTTTCAGCTTGCTCTCGTTTCCTTCAGAGATTCAGCACAATATCCACACATACATCGAAAGAGTGAATAAGAGAGTCCAGCAAGAGAATCAATTTAAGTGTGTGTTAAGAGAATCAAGTGTGTGTGTGTGTGTGTGTGTGTGTGTGTGTCAACGTGAGAGAAAGAGATAGAGATTTTGTTTCAAGTCTTAATAAAATTACTTTCAATGTAAGATGAAAAACATTGATACTGACTGTGACACCCATTCCTTCATAGCTCAGGTTACCTACTTACCCACACATTCCTTTGCAACAAGCAGATCACTCCTTCATGCCAATAAAGTGCTGTTTAATTCTATTGGATCAAAGAGACAGACAATAA
>JAODXP020005798.1:0-5000 GCA_027497455.2 Sardinella longiceps | reverse complement strand
TAGAACACGCTCTCTCTCACACACACACACACACTCTCTCTCTCTCTCTCTCTCTCTCTCTCTCTCTCTCTCTCTCTCTCTCTCTCTCTCTCTCTCTATATATATATATATATATATATATATATATATATATATATATATATATATATATATATATATTAGTGCTGGCAAAATTAACTGATTAATCACGTGATTAATCCAAAAAATTTAACTCGGATTAAAAAAATTAACTCAGATTAATCCTGATGGATATGGTTCCACTTTCATGGCATGTATTATGTTCAATTTCAGATAGAAAATGGATCGGTTATCAAGTCAAACTATACAAAGATTATGACCTAGCTCCTGACTGTCCAACAACATGTTTGGGGAATCCTTCGGGGTAGGGGACAGGTGTGAATTGCCTCATTTGAGACGAACAAAGCCAACTATTTAGTATCAGGGCCTTTACAGGCCAAAATAAGCATCCAATATACCCTAGCATCCAAATTCTTACTGGAGGAAATTAGTTGCGATTGAAAGTGATTAATCACGATTAATCTTTGAAAAATGTTGTGATTAATCAGATTAATTTTTTTAATCGTTTGACAGCACTATTCAATTCAATTCAATTCAATTCAATTCAATTTTATTTGTAGAGCGCACAAATACAGTACATTGTCTCACGGCGCTTTACAGACAGTACGGGAAGCATCCATGAGAATCAGGGGCAAGGAAAAACTCCCTCGCTTTGTAAATAATTTGTTATGTAGGAAGAAACCTTGGGCAGATCCACGCCTCATTAGACCTGTTCAAAAAAAACTTTTTTTGTTATTTTAAAGCCAATTGCTGTGATTCCCATTCTCCAAGCTGTGGAATGACCAGATATAAAATTATTTTGATTTTGGACCATGGGAAGGCCTGCCTCATGAGCCATGAAGTTTTAATGCTGATTTTTGTTAAAAACGCCTGAGATTTTGGCCCATTTTGCTTCATAACTTCCATATAATTAGTCATAGAACATTATGAAAGGTGCCATATGAAAGCTGGGGACATGTACTTTCAGATGATACCCAATATGTTAGTGATCTAGACAGTCATTGTTGTTTTTAAAGCTAAAAAGTGCTAAATTTTAGGCGATTTTGGAGGTTTCAGATCAGACATCACATAATTTTACCTGTTACATGTACTAAATCAACAAATATAATGACAAAGTGAACTTTGCAATGAAATATATTTACAGTAATAGCATTGGAACATTGAAAATAACATTTTCTGCACATTAGGGACAGAAAACCAGGTGTATTAGGTTGAACATGAAAGTAATTACATATTATACATAGGAACTGGAGAGTCAATTATTGCAATAACATTATCATTAGTTCAGTATGGCTTTCTTGAAGCTGTCAAATTTCCTCATTATGTACTCCACAACCTAAAGCAGACAACTTCTCTGTTCTAGATTTGTTGTTATCTCAGTGGCAAAATCAGACAGTCTGTTTCCCCATCATCAATCGATCGACAACACTTACTGATTTGGTAGGGCCAGAATCACACTTCTTATTTGATGCACTTGGAGTTGAGACTGATTGGATAACTCAACCAGGGGAAACCCGGAAAGAGTATAATCTGGGTTCCCACTCTTTCTTCAACATCAAATGTAAGGACATTTCTAGGCTTTTTTCCGCAAATTCAAGGACAGGGATCACCAACTATCAAAGCTACGATACACCAACATGCGGTGCATTTGTGCAGGCACAGTGAGCAAATTCATAATGTCTTAAAGTGAAGACTTGGTGTAGGCATAACTCAAGCATGTCTGAGTATACAGTACTTATTGCACTAGATAGCGAGTGGAATGAAAGAATTTGTAACAGCATTGGCCGAACGCAAAATGTTTTGTCATTGGATCAATGTAAACTGCTTTTTCGCGTTTGTGTTCACAGTCGATCTATTTCTTCATTCTTTCATACAATTCTTTCATTGTACTTGCTTTATAGTGCAGTCAGCAGGCTCCTGCAACAGGGCTATGCTTGAATTACACCAAAAACTTTGCTTTAATGAAGATATGGCTTACGTCAAAATCTCCAAGATGGCCTCTGAGCGAAGGGACTTGCAATAAAAGGACTTCAAAGGACTGCAACTAGCAAGGATGAACATCTGGTCAAACTAAACTATCAAAATCATGGAAAACACAATTGAACAGCTCTTTGTTCAACACTTTCTTTTGTACAGAGACTCTGCCCATTCACTAGTGAGAAACAATTAACGAGTACTCTAGAGAGATGATAATCAAGTGGAAGAGCATAGGAAGGTACTGCCAGGTTGCTGTAACTTTGCTATTTTGGTCAGCCTTGATGGTTATAACTGGTTTGGGCATTGCTAGAGGAGTCAAATTATGCTGGTGTGGAATCTATATTTTCTGCAGAAAGGACATCATTCTCCAATACAGTACTAATATTTTTTCTAAATCATTGATATTTAAAATAAGAGGGTTCAAGAAGGCTATTTTTACCATGCTTTGACATCATATATTTTGAAAACACAATCAAGATAAATGTATCTCCTCAGTATACTGTACGAGGGCTATACGAATCTGAATGAAGGATTAAATGCAATTACAATTTTCCTGGACAATACAGATTTTTTCCAGGACAATACAGATGTTTTCCATAACTGGAAAAGCCACCCCTAAGATTTCAGGTTTTCTAGGTTTTCCAGGATGTGTGGGAACCTAGTAATGGGTACCATTCAGCTGAAAAGTTTGTGAAGTCTATCAAGGAGACTAGGCCTAATGATGTTTCTGAACGAGGGGTGAAAATGATGTCTGATTTTGCCACTGAGATAACAGCAAATCTAGAACAGAGAAGTTGTCTGCTTTAGGTTGTGGAGTACATTACGAGGAAATTTGACAGCTTTGACAGCTTTCCTGTTCAACCTAATACACCTGGTTTTGTGTTCCTATGTGCATGTTATTTTTAATGTTCCAATGCTATTACTGTAAATATATATCATTGCAAAGTTCAATTTGGCATTATATTTGTTGATTTAGTACATGTAACAGATAAAACGATGTGATGTCTGATCTGAAACCTCCAAAATCGCCTAAATTTTAGCACTTTTTAGCTTTAAAAACAACAATGACTGTCTAGATCACTAACATATTGGGTATCACCTGAAAGTACATGCCCCCAGCTTTCATATGGCACCTTTCATAATGTTCTATGACTAATTATATGGAAGTTATGAGGCAAAATGGGCCAAAATCTCAGGCGTTTTTAACAAAAATCAGCATTAAAACTTCATGGCTCATGAGGCAGGCCTTCCCATGGTCCAAAATCAAAATAATTTTATATCTGGTCATTCCATAGCTTGGAGAATGGGAATCACAGCAATTGGCTTTAAAATAACAAAAAAAGTTTTTTTGAACAGGTCTAACGCCTCATGGACTCAGCCTACCTGCCTGGGGCCTAATAAAGTATCCGTAAAGTCTGATGCATAGATTGACCATGGGTAACACAAAACAGTATGAGTACTGAATGTAGTCAGAGATGATATACACATAGTTTGTGTGACAGTCAGGGCCAAGGGATGGAGTCAGTAGTTGGAGTGTGGGATTAGTCAGTAATTGGAGTGGGATCAGAGTTCATTGGGTGTTGGTCGCCATCTAAGTAGTGGTCATCAGGGGGCCATCAGGCCAGTTCCATCAGGGCCTCAGAGAAAAGGGGAGGATGGTCCTGGTGTGTGGCTCCGGGGGGGTTGATCAGCATCCGTAGTGGGGTAGGGTTGGTGGCAGGGAGGTTCATCACTCAGCCAGTGCGTCGGGGCAGAGGAGGCAAGAGAGACAAAAGAAACAGAAACAAGAGGATTAGGCCAGTCTAGGAGGATATCACTTCATGATATGTGTCATATAATCTAGCTAGAGTGTGGAGAGGGAGAGAGAGAGAGAGAGAAAGAGGGTTGTACAGGATGGCAAGTGTGCAGAAGGTGGCAGCACTAGGCTATCGCAGCATAACTAAGGTATGGTACATGGCATCTCACCAACCCAGAAGGGGGTGGTCAGTGGCCGCCTTGGAAAACCAGCAGAGGTAGCCCTCCCAGGAAAGCCCAAGAGGAGTGGTGATATGCCATGGCCCACTCCTAATTATAGGAAATGTCAAAAAGGAAGGTTTTAAGTCTAGACTTAAAGGTATTGAGAGTGTCCGCTTCACGAATGTAGGGAGGAATAGAATTCCATAGAAGAGGTGATCGATAGGCAAAAGCTCTTCCCCCAATTGTAGTTTTAGATATGGTCACTTTTTCAAGGAGGCCAGCATTTTGAGATCTCAGAGGTCTTGCTGGATGGTATGGAACAAGTAAATCTGTAATATACGCAGGAGCTAAGCCATTAAGTGCCTTATACGTCATGAGAAGGATTTTGAAGTCAATTCGACTTTTGACAGGAAGCCAGTGTAGAGATGCTAGAATGGGAGAAATATGTTCATATTTCTTAGTTCTAGTGAGTGTTCTAGCTGCTGCATTTTGGATTAGCTGTAGACTTTTAATGCAGGTGTTACTGCACCCTGAGAACAGAGCATTGCAGTAGTCGAGTCTGGAGGTAACAAATGCATGTATAAGTTTTTCAGCAACCTTAAAGGACAGGAACTTCCTAACCTTAGCAATGTTTCTAAGGTGAAAAAATGATGTTTTAGAAATGTGCTTTACATGGCTATTCAAGGAGAGGTCTTGATCAATAATTACCCCCAGATTTTTCACTTGTGAGCTAAATGAGAGTGTAGGACTGCTAAGTGAGCTATGATGGTGAAGTGAGGTGTCCTTCAGTTGTTTAGAGGCAATCATCATAACTTCAGTTTTATCTGAGTTCAAGCATAAGAAATTTTTTGACATCCAAACTTTAATATCTTCAAGACAGGCATTGAGTTTGGTTGTTGGAGTGCAGCCGCTAGGCTTCATAGAGAGAGAAAGCTGTGTATCATCTGCGTATGAGTGAAATGCAATGCCATGTTTCCTAATGATTTCAC
>JAODXP020005797.1:0-10889 GCA_027497455.2 Sardinella longiceps | reverse complement strand
CTCCTATAGTAGCCCAATGTATTATGTTGCTCTATCTTGATCAGTATTCAATGATCTTTCCTCTCATTGTAATGTATTATGTTTTCTTTTTCAAGTTAAAAGCACTTTACATCTAAAAAGATAAGTTTTAGTTACTCAACTCATTTGCAGAGTTGTATAAAGTACTGGAGTAGAGGAGTGGAGTAGAAGTAAAAGTACCATATCAAAAAAAATACTTGAGTGGAAGTAGAAGTGGTCACTAAACATCATACTTAAGTGGAAGTACGAAAGTATTCAAAATGTTTTGTACTTAAGTATTGCAAGTAAAAGTATTTAAAAAATGGCTACTCAAGTACTGAAAGTAAAAGTAGAAGTACTGTTAATATTAAAGAAAGCAGTCAAAAGTTTGAATTTCATACTGTTTTACATTTATTTGGCTGAAATAGTCTGTTTAGCCATGGACTCTAGGGCCAGGGATGGTCACCACCATTCCCCTTACTAAAATCATTTGAAGTTAAGGAACTTGGTGTAGGCTACTCCTTCTATCTCGAAATGGAGCAGTAGACTGACCCTTACTAATCGTTCCCAATTGACTGCATTCAGTACGCCGAAAGGTCGAAGAGGAGCATGAGGTCTCGTATACCACTTGAATCGTCCAATAATGATTATGAAAACCTGGTGATGCTCTCGTCTGCATTGATAGGCTGTCATTGGATGTGGTAATATTTTTTTATAAAAGTAACGAGTAACTAATCAGCACATCAAAAATGTAACGAAGTAGAAGTATTAAATTCATCAAAAAAATGTAGTGAAGTAAAAGTGGAAGTAGGAGAAAAAAGAATACTCCAGTAAAGTACAGATACTGCATTTTAGTACTTAAGTAGGCTACTTAAGTAGTTCTACTTCGTTACTATACATCTCTGCTCATTTGAGGCAACGAGTTTCCTCTCATTGTAATGTATTATGTTGCTCTATGCTGGTCACACTGTAAAAAAGGATTTGTAATGCTTTCTTGAAAAATGTGTGGAAACTCGTTGCCTCAAATGAGTTGAGTAACTAAAACTTATCTTTTTAGATGTAAAGTGCTTTTAACTTGAAAAAGAAAACATAATACATTACAATGAGAGGAAAGATCATTGAATACTGATCAAGATAGAGCATTGGGCTACTATAGGAGCCTCTCTGACTCTGAGTTCAGCTATTATTTCCTCTCATTGTAATGTATTATGTTTTCTTTTTCAAGTTAAAAGCACTTTACATCTAAAAAGATAAGTTTTAGTTACTCAACTCATTTGAGGCAACGAGTTTCCACACATTTTTCAAGAAAGCATTACAAATCCTTTTTTACAGTGTGACCAGCATAGAGCAACATAATACATTACAATGAGAGGAAACTCGTTGCCTCAAATGAGTTGAGTAACTAAAACTTATCTTTTTAGATGTAAAGTGCTTTTAACTTGAAAAAGAAAAGTTATAGTTACTTAACTCATTTGAGGCAACGAGTTTCCACACATTTTTCAAGTAACCATTACAAATCCTTTTTTACAGTGCAGTATTCAATGATATTTGGCTAAGCCCTAAGCCCTGAACCCTCAAAGGCATGTATAACTACTTAGCTTTGAATGCAAATTGTGATGCAGTCATTAGGCCATATCACAGCAGCACAGAGGGACCGGTCAGACAGTCGGTCAGAATCAGTTCGAAGAGAGGTCATCTCAGGAGAGCTCACTACACACACTCGTGCTCACACACACCGTCGGCCAAGAGCTAGCCTCGAATTAGATTTCAAGAAGCAAGCAAGCATCATTCATGGCTGGCCTAATGACTAAACCCAATTTCCCCTGGCTAACTCATCTGCAGATGCTGGCTTGAAACAAAAACAGTTGTATGAGACACTGACTCAATGACCTCTGCAAAAAAAAAAAAAAATGAAACTAGAAGAGCACTCCGACCTCCGCCAAGACAATGTGGTCACAGATGGTGTTCTGCATCACCGATCGCCACCAAAATCGAATCAGTTCTTACTTGTCCCAATACACACCGTGTCCGAAAATTTCATCCAAATCCGTGCAGTACATTTCGAGTTATGTTGCTCACAGACACACACACACAGACACACACACACCGAGCAAAACATAACCTCCTTGGCGGAGGTAAAAAAATCCTGAATATTTGAGGTTTGAAACCACTTTGAAATGTGTTGGGTGGGCAGCTACTGAATACTACTGCTATGTTATTTTCTTTTGTTACAAATTATTGAAAAGAACACCTGGCTCTCATTTGTCCTCTGTCTGTCTGGTGGTCTTGTTAATGTAGGCTATTTAATGTTGTTAGAATGCTGTTAGAATGTTTGGCCTTTGAATCCGTTTAAGGAGGCTATTAAAATGGTGATTTGCTTCTGGATTTGTTCCAGAGTTGTTGTTGTTGTTTTTTTCAGAAAGAGCACATTTTCAAAATGTCACTTTGTAGATGCTTTATTATAAATAGTTTACACAGTAAACAAGTTTGCAGAGAATAAGCTTAATTTTTTCACAAATCTAAGTGAGCTGAGTTGAAAAAAGGAGCACAGACAGTGGGGTCTTTGGTATTTTCTGCCCTCAACGGCACCTTAGGCAGTGCTGCCTTCAAAGCACCCCCCCCCCAAATCAAGGGTTAGGGTGGGGGTTAAGTTTATAAGGTAGCAGTGCCTTTCAGACAATGTTGCATGAAAGGTGCTTTTGAGGGCAAAAAACACCATCAAGCATTAGGGAACTGAATTCCAAGTGAAGAAGCATAGATTCTCTCAACAAACAGTATCAATTCATAGTTTGCCAAGTTGAAGAAAGGAACACTATAGTGGGGGTGTTGGCGGTGGTGGTGGTGTTGGGGGTGTTACTGAACTTACCGGAGAACCACAAAGTCCCTGCTAGGGTGAGGGGCCATGCTGTTGAGTGCGTACTGATACACTTCCGTCTGCTTGTCCAGGGATTCCAGAACTTTCCACTGCAACAGGTCACTGTCCCATAGGTGGCGCTCTCGCAGTATGCGGTTCAGTACTACTGATGGAGGGGCCTCAACTTCTACAGACACACGCCACCTCCGCAACGGGGTACCATCCTCAACCTGGGAAATACAGTTTGTTGTTTTAAGTATGTATGTGTGTGTGTGTGTGTGTGTGTGTGTGTGTGTGTGTGTGTGTGTGTGTGTGTGTGTGTGTGTGTGTCTGTGTGTGTCTGTGTCTGTGTGAGTGTGTGTTTGTGTCTATATGAGTGTGTGTGTGTGTGTGTGTGCATGAGTGTGTGTATGTGTCTGGGTGTGTATGTGTCTGTGTGTGTGTGCATGTGTGTGTGCATGAGTGTGTGTGTGTGTGTGTGTGTGTGTGTGTGTGTGTGTGTGTGTGCGTGTGTGTGTGCATGTGTGTGTGCATGAGTGTGTGTATGTGTCTGGGTGTGTGTGTGTGTGTGTGTGTGTGTGTGTGTGTGTGTGTGTGTGTGTGTGTACTGCCATGTATGGATACTGTAGTATGTTTATGATGTCTATGTCTGTCTATTAACTGTATAGCCTGTGGATTAGACCCACCTTCCTGAAGGCCAGCTCCGTGTTGTCCAGACTGTGCCGGCTCACCCACCCCTTGGTCTTAGTGTCCCTCGTCTCTTTGAGCAGCCTCTGGGTCATCCTCTCTACCTGAGAGAGATACGAGCCCTCTTCCTCCTCCAGATCCTCCTCTTCCTCCTCCTGAAGCTGCTGCTGCTGCTGCTGCTGGTGCTGGTGTTTGCACAGCTCGTCCAGAGGGGGCGCCAAAATCTCAGCCTCCATGTATGAGTTCCGTGACTGGGTCACCATCTCCTGAGGGATCTGCAAAAGCATCCCACGACAAAGTACATGAGATGAGTGAGCACTGCCTGAAATGCCCTTCAACAGTCTCACAAATCTGAACTCAAATCTAAAGGAGACATAGAATGGAAAACCACTTTTACATGGCCTTTGATGAATTATGAGAGTTTGTGCATGGTCAAAGAGCTATCATGAACATGAGGCATGGTTCTGTCCTCTTTCATGTAGAAATCTTAAATTTAAAAATAGGCAATAAAACATGGGCGAATTAGAACAAAGCCTACAAGTGATGTCAAATAGCGCAAAGCCATTGCAGTTCAATTGAGGTGGCCAGAGTGAGGTGTTGTTTAGGCAAAAAAACTCATTTCAATATACATCTCAAATATCTCAAATATCACTTGACCTTATTTTTTTACAAAATACAATTGAATGTATTGTATTTTAATATCAGAGAACAAGGTACAATACTCCATTCATTCATTCTATGTCCCCTTTAAATATATACAGGGAGATATTATAATCTTCTTGCTCTCTGGGGTCAGCTTCTAAAAAAAGCATAATATGTTGCTAACTAAGTTAGTAA
This sequence comes from Sardinella longiceps, assembly GCA_027497455.2. NCBI lineage: Eukaryota > Metazoa > Chordata > Actinopteri > Clupeiformes > Clupeidae > Sardinella > Sardinella longiceps. Next base: position 6,514 of record JAODXP020005797.1, on the reverse strand, counting down.
CTTTGTTGGTTGCAATGCAAATTCCCATTGCCAACTAACTAAGTTGCTAACTGGTTAGCAACCATGCCTTTGGGAAAAGCTACTATTTCTAATGGAAGTTTAGCATTCAAAGACTACAGGTTTGGGAAGAAGAGGGTTAGCAGGTTAGCAGGAAGAAGAGAAGAAGAATATAATGAGGATGAGGATCTGAGATGCCCTGAGATTTGATGAAGAATATCTGACATCTTTTTAAAGTGAAAAGGTTTTTTTAAATGTTAAAATGTCATAGGAAATGGCTTAACCTCAGGCTTTGCTTTATCATTATCAATGACACTTGACAATGACAGTGAAACGCTTGCCTTTTTAAAAAAAAGAGAATGAATAAAACTAAAGTAAGTAACAAAGTTTTTTGGTTTATCGAATACATATTCCGTGCTAAATACTTCACCTCAAAGAGACTGTTACACTCCATGATCATGTGAGACAGGCCTTGCGTAGCGGCCAGGTTCTCGTTGAGGTCTTTCTGGTCTGGCCGTCCAGTGGCGTATTTCTTCTGAATGGACCTGCAGAGAGAGAGAGAGAGAGAGAGAGAGAGAGAGAGAGAGAGAGAGAGAGAGAGAGGGAGAGGGTGGCGGTGGGGGTGGACGACAATATGGCCGAGGTCAGTTATGCAGACAGACTTTATATATGGCCTGAGGAAGAATGTCTCTCTTTTTTTCTCTCTTTGTTCTCCCCTTTCTCAACCACACACACACACACACACACACACACACACACACACACACACACACACACACACACACACACACACATGCACAAACACAGACAGCTTGTCTTCCCTGCGGCCCCCTGGTTTAGCAAGCAACTCTGCTTTTGATTTTGATTCTGCAGGCCACTTTGAGTAGAGGGCAGTAATAAGTTTTAATGGCTAGGGAGTTTGTTTGGGTTTGTGCAATACTCCCTGTGTGTGTGTGTGTGTGTGTGTGTGTGTGTGTGTGTGTGTGTGTGTGTCTGACCCCCGATGTGTGTGTGTGTGTGTGTGTGTGTGTGTGTGTGTGTGTGTAGCACCACTAATGACAGCGCCACTCTGTCACCATCTAATGACTTCACACACCCGGCCCCCTGATGGCCTTGAGGAAATGAATGTGTGACTGGATGATACTGTGTATGCATGTGTGTGTGTGTGTGTGTGTGTGTGTGTGTGTGTGTGTGTGTGTGTGTGTGTGTGTGTGTGTTTTGGATTGTGAAAGAATGCCTTTGTGGACTGACTCCTAACCAACTGCTGCCTGCACCTAAGGGCTAGTATCCCTCTCTCAGCTATTACCACACTGGCTACCAAAGACAGACAGACAGGAAGGTCTACTGGCAACAACAAAACACAGAGACTTGGCTACTTTCAGTTCTTCATTTAGCTGCACTGATTGTGCAATGTGTCTTAAGACCAGATTTCTCAGCAGTGCTTCCAAAAGAACTGTCTGTCTTTGTGTAAACACACATCCCTAACAATACTTGACAAATACAGATTATTTATTTATTTATAAATTCATTGCCTGACTAATTTAAAGATATAAAGATATAAAGATATTGACTCACTCACATTTGGCTACCATTTTTATCCAAAGCCCCTTATATTTTTCATGGAGGAATACAATTGAGTAGTTGTTAATTAAAACAACAATAAATAAATGATTGATTGACTGATCGAATATCTGGACAGGTAAAGTTACCTGGGTGACAGGTTGTCGTTCTTCATGATGTTGAGGTGGAAAAGCGAGGGTGCCAGACATACAGCCAGGTTCATGGGGGTCATCTGGTTCTCCTCCACACAGGAAGTGACATCACTGAGGAAGCACAGGAGCGTCTGCAGCACCTCACGACTCTCGTCCGACATCAGCATGATGGCCGCCTGCACTGCTTGCAACCGCTGCTCACTAGGGACATCTGGAGATGGAGAGAGAGAGAGAGAGAGAGAGATAGAGAGAGAAGAGGAAGAAGAGAGACGGATGGGAAAGAGAGAGGGAGGGCATAAGAGAGAGAGAAAGAGAGAATGAGAGAGAGGGTAGGAAAGAGATGGAGGACATATGAGAGAGGGAACATGTAAGCTTGTGTGGAACTTTTTTTATGACTCAAAAACTATCTGAATGATTTTCTCGACTCAACAAAAACGTGATACACAGGAAACCTTTCTTCTTTTTGAACAATTTAATATTACCATTTTATGTTTTGTTGAAATTCTTCAAATAGTGTGCTCTTCTGTCCTAGATTTGGAACTTATTTATGGCTACAGTTTATCACTCGTTCACAGAATTACAAATCTATCTCACACTGGCAAGTGTACACTTGCATTTTAAATTTTGCTCTTATTGCTTATCGCTTATTGCTCTTAATGCTCTTATTAATGCTATTTCTGAACTGTTTTATCCTCTTTGTGTGTGTGCCTTTACTTTCTGCCTTGTATTGGGCTTTGCTTTAGTCTCTGTAAAGTACATTGAGTTGCCTTTGTGTATGAAATGCGCTTTATAAATAAAATTGCCTTGCCTTGCCTTTCCTTGCCTTGGTAAATGTGCAGGTGTCGGCCATCTTGTCACTTTTGTGCTAGATTTGGAACTTTTTTATAAACTTTTATGCACACACAAATGACTACAGCTTGTCACTGTTTCACAGCATTACCAGTCCAGCGAGTCTTACACTGGTAAATGTGCAGGACGTTTATTAGTCTTTCACAGCGAGTCTTACACTGGTAAATGTGCAGGACGTTTGTTAGTCTTTCACAGCGAGTCTTACACTGGTAAATGTGCAGGACGTTTGTTAGTCTTTCACAGTGAGTCTTACACTGGTAAATGTGCAGGACGTTTGTTAGTCTGTCACAGCGAGTCTTACACTGGTAAATGTGCAGGACGTTTGTTAGTCTTTCACAGCGAGTCTTACACTGGTAAATGTGCAGGACGTTTGTTAGTCTTTCACAGTGAGTCTTACACTGGTAAATGTGCAGGACGTTTGTTAGTCTTTCACAGCGAGTCTTACACTGGTAAATGTGCAGGAAGTTTGTTAAGCCACGTACACATACATCGTTACTCGCTCGTCGCTAAGCTAGGAGGGACAACGTATTGTCAATGAGTTTGAGCGTTGCGAGTAAAAATACAGGCGAGTAGCTACTGGCGAGGCGATGTGGGCGGGTACGGAGATAAAATTATTTTAACTTTCAGCGATGCGAGTAAGCGAGTAACTTTTGTTAGTCTTTCACAGTGAGTCTTACACTGGTAAATGTGCAGGACATTTGTTAGTCTTTCACAGTGAGTCTTACACTGGTAAATGTGCAGGACGTTTGTTAGTCTTTCACAGCGAGTCTTACACTGGTAAATGTGCAGGAAGGTGTCGCTCATCTTGCTGGTGAGCAAAGGCTCAGGCAGGTCCCTGAAGAACTGCTTGACCATGTCAGCCACGTCGTACGCAGACTGGTCCTCGTAGTCCACCGAGTCCGGCGAAGTCTCACATATCTGCCTCAGGGCCAGGATACGAGACTTCACACCTGACTTACGGAACAGGCCGATCTACATCACCACACACACATGCACCACACACGCACCACACACACCACACACACACATACACGGCACTGTTAGGTTTGAACAAACCATCATTGTGAACATATGAATAAGCTGTGTTTTCTAGTCCGTTCTCAGGATTTGTCACAAAGTGTGTGTGTGTGTGTGTGTGTGTGTGTGTGTGTGTGTGTGTGTGTGTGTGTGTGTGTGTGTGTGTGTGTGTTTGTGAGAGCCAGATACTGGCTCTTGAGGTAGTGCAATGCCAGCTGTGTGTGTGAAGTAAAATGTGTGTGTGTGTGTGTGTTGTGTGTGTGTGTGTGTGTGTGTGTGTGTGTGTGTATATGCATACCTACCTGGTCCAGGCACTGGCTTAGGAGGTATCGTAGTGCCAGCTGTGTGTATGTGTGTGTGTGTGTGTGTGTGTGTGTGTGTGTGTGTGTGTGTGTGTACCTGGTCCAGACACTGGCTCCAGAGGTAGTACAGGGCCAACTATGTCTGTGTGTGTGTGTGTGTGTGTGTGTGTGTGTGTGTACCTGGTCCAGACACTGACTCCTGAGGTACCGCAGTGCCAGCTGAATGCAGAGTGGTAGGGGTTGGCCATGTCGTTGCACATGTACAATCAGAGGCACGCCATACACCACCTTATCCTTATACTCCGGACTCTTCATCCTCTTCATGAACTTTGGCACAGACCTGAGAGACAGAGAGAGAGAGAGATTTGGAATTTTTAAAACAAACTTTAATGAATTATAAGTTCACATTACACAAAAGGAGTACAGTATTTCCTGACACACAATCAACAAATGAATACAGAAATGTCGCTTCATACATGTATGTTCTCAAAAGACAAGTTGACCACTCTTAACTGACACCCAATAACATCATACGGCATCAAAGGTCTCAAGTTCCTTTGAGAGAGAGAGAGAGAGGGACAGAGAGAGAGAAAGAGAGAGAGAGAGAGAGAGAGAGAGAGAGAGAGATAAAGAGAGAGAGGCATGGCGTCAGCCCATTCTCTCCCACGGGTGTGCTAACTGACATCTGACAACTTTGAGTTCCAGCATGACATCATGTTAGAATGACAATGTGTATCAGGCTTCTTTGGCCGAGAGAATAATACATTTGGTTGCGTGATAGTTAGCCAATACAGAGAAGTAGGTGGGTTATGTTTGTGTTATTGTGCATGAGAAAGAGAGGAGGGTTGTAAGAAAGAGAGAGAAAGAGAGGGGGATGGAGAGAGCATGTGAGCAGATGAGAGAGACACATGAGCCAAGTTCACATCAGGGGATTCATTGCACACAATTGTTTATCTGGATAGAAGTTCATGGGTGGTCTCTAATCACCCAGAACGTACACACAGGCTACGGAACATTCCAGAAATGGAACTGGGATACTCCAGAATTGTAGACACACAAACACACTTGCACACTATGCTTGAATTCTCAGAAATGAGAACACACACACACACACACACACACACACACACACACACACACACACACACACACACACACACACACAATCATTTCAACTAATTTAAGCCTTCCCATGACTGATACTGTAATATTTCATACCAACGCACTGATATACAAACATGACATACAAACATATGCCACCACAACGCAAACTCTACATGTAATCTGGGAAACTCTACACTGTAAACTGGGATTTCATACAGTATAGAAATCAAGCAATTAATTAATCAACAGTACTTTACGTTTTAATTTTAAAGTGTTACTGACAAATGTAAGGTAAATTTCAGTTACATTTTGCTTATGCAGATCATGAAAAGGATTATTCTATCAGCTTGTGTCTGTTCGGGTCTTCCCAATTTGTAGGCTTCCCATGTGCATTATTTGAAAGAAAGTTAAATTAGATGTTTTAAATGTTATTACACATTTTTTTCAAGTCAGAAAAAGTGATAAATTCAATGTATTTCAATGATGTTCAATACAGAATGTTCATTTACCTCCATAGAATGTCATAGAATATCAAAAATGTTCAGGTGTGAAATACTGTAAAGATGGCAACAGACCAAAGATTTGCAACAAGAAGGGCTGCAACGTTCTAAAACTCAGAAACTGCCATTTGATATGTTAAATCTTTTGTGACGGCTTGCAACTACTTGCAACAACCTGCGATGATTGATTCACACCCGCGGCAACTCCTCTCTAAGACCAATTCATCTCGTTGTGGATCTTCAGTCTGAATGAGCCATAAGCATTCTGTACTGAACATCACTGAATATACCATAAGTGGGCAGTGTACTCACCAGGTCCATCCATGTCTGTTAGACATTGAATATTTCTCCATGATGGCAGTGAGGCGTAACAAGGAGAACTTCTGTAACAGGCTCAGCTGACCAGCTGATTGGCTATTGATCTGGAGAGAGACCCCTGATTGGCTGAGGCGATTTGATATCCTGAAGCTGGGCCACCGTAGTCTACAAGTTCAGAGGAAAAAATATAAATACAAGAAACCGATTATAGACACTTTGAAGGAAGGTTAATTATCGAAGAACCAATCAATATTAAATCATGTTAAAATTGCCTGCAGTTTTAAACCAAGACCATCCTAGTAAACTAGTTTGACTGATCAGACTCAATTTGAGATGGCCTGGTTACCTGGTTAAGGTGGAATCAATTGATATGATCACATTGGACAGACTTACAACCAATCAGGTCAATGCTTCTAATTATGTAGGCAGAGATGCCTAATGAAAATGTTGTCTGGGGCCCCAGGGCCAGGCTCCTAAACTCATCTTAACCCATTTGGCCCTGTGAAAAGCTGTTTTTGCTTTTGATTGACTGCACATACAATAGACATACAGTACAAGCCTGAGGAGCAAAATCAAATTGAGCGAGGAGATAAGTGTGGGTGTCCACCGGTGCCTTTTCCAAAAACCAGCGCTGCTAGCTAGTGCTGAAAAGAAGTGCGTACACTAGTCATCCATGTCCTCTCACTCACCAATATGGGGTAGATATCTATGCCTC
>JAODXP020005796.1:0-10729 GCA_027497455.2 Sardinella longiceps | reverse complement strand
TGTTTAGCTCTTATTATCATAAGAATTGTGCACAAAATGAAAGAAGCATGAAAATTTCAGGGTTTGTTCTTGATGACATAGGCTTTGATTTAAGATGTGGAGGCCTTCTCAGTTTGACCCCTGGGGTCAGCTAGAGGTCATTGACCTCTGAGACATGATATTTCTATGCCTGGTATTAAAAACAGGTGTACTTTAGGATGGAAATGTGATAGACCTATGTGTTTCTGTGTGTTTGATCATAGGAAACTAATTTCTGATAAGTTCAACACCCCCAGAGGTCAATAATGGTCACTTAGAGGTCAAAGGTCAAGGTTTATTGCAAAAAACACCTAATTTCAGTAATCCTAAATACAAATGTCCCTTTCTGTGAGTCTGATCACAAGACACTCATTTCTGATGAGTTCAACACCCCCAGAGGTCAAAGATGGTCACTCAGAGGTCAAAGGTCAAGGTTGATTGAAAGACATTTCAACAGCATTTCAGTCATTCTAATTGCAAACTTCCCTTTCTTTGAGTCTGATCATAACAAACTCATTTCTGATAAGGCCAACAACCCCCCCCCCCCCATCATCCACCCACAATCAATGGTCGCTCAGATGTCAAAGGTCAAGGTCGCTTGGGGGAAAAAAGAACTTTATTCTAAATGCAAACTTACAGCTCCATTGTATTTCATTAAGCAATTGAAGGTAAGTAGCGTTGATGCTGTTCTAGAAGCATGAAACGTCCGAAGGTTTGTTCTTGAAGCTGCTAACTTTTAGCCTGGTTTGTACACAGTTCATAAATGAAGTGTGGTCTGACAAAGATACCATTAATGTGGTGTGGTGAACTATCTCACCAGGGTCCCTGAAAAAATTACAGTACTTTCTTTTTACATTGTACATGTAAGTTGTTTAACTGACAACAAAACCCCCTTGAGCCTTAAACTTGGCCTAAAGTGGAGGCATTCTCAGCTTGCATTAAAAAAAGGTTTACAGTACCTTTTGATGGAAATGTGATGGAAATGTAAAGTACATGTGTATTGCAATGTTTATGAGCATATGGAAGTTAAGTTAGTTAGTTAGTTAGTTGATTTATTGTCCCTTGAGGGAAATTTGTTTTCACAGTTTCCTTTCTACATTGATGTTACATACAGTAAAAATAGAGTATATACACATATACATAAGCATATAAGACAAGAACACATCTGTATCAGGGGATGTACATAAGTACATAGGACATGCACAAAAGACAGCATATAAGACAAGAACACATTTGTATCAGGGGATGTACATAAGTACTTAGGACATGCACAAAAGACAAACACATTTGTATAGGTTGGTATAGGCACAGGGAAAGAGCATGAGTGATGGTAGCATTGCATTTAGTGGGGGTTGGAAAACATGGGGAGGAACATACTTAGCACACCCATTACACACATGATTTTTGTTTAGGATGGAGATGGCTGAGGGGATGAGTCTTCAACTGTATTGTGCTTTGTTGCATCTAATGCTGCTCATTTCATGAGACCAAACCTGGGCAAACTAAGACCTGGGGGCCACATGAGGCCTGTTGAGCTATTTAATACGGCCTGTGGAGCCTTCCCTAAATAAAATAATTTCTCATTTAGCCAAGGTGACAGAGATTATAGGCCTGATTTATAATTTTTGTTGTATTCCTGCAATACAAATCCCCCTTTTAACCCTGAATGTTAACATGTCCCCCAGAGAAAGTGGGGCTACTGTTTTTAGACTTGGCAATTTACTGGCATCAACCGGTTCACTGTTAATACCTAGCCCGTTAGTCAAAATCTATCGCTCCTATCGGTCATTCTTGATTTGGAATCGGCATAAGTGGTCTCGTCTCCATCACTTGTGTTTGTGGAAGGGCCGGGGGTGTAAAAGAGTCAGTATCACAGTCATTATCTGCATTACACTGCAATTATGTTTATGTAAGTGTTATAGGGGAATAAAGTTTCACTAGAAAAATAGAATTTGCTCTTCATGTACTAGGATGATTCAAAGTCTGGGTGGGCTTAACAGATAATAACAGAGCAGCATACAATATTAGAGTAATAGGCAGAATTTGGGCAGAAAAAACCCAAACTAGCTTATTCTGTAGGCCTCTGATCAAGGATATCAAAACTGACAAGTATTTACTTGTTCTGGATGTTATTTTGTTTTTTTCTATACTCGTTCTTGACTCTGACCTGAAGCTTCAAGGACTCAATCTTGACTCAGACTCACTACTCGTCCCCATCCCTACTGTGCACATGTTCTGGTGACAGCAGTGACTAAAATATGCCCACACTAAAGGCCAGCACTGATGCAACCCCTAGGTCAAGGCTTGTACAACAAATCCCACTGTACTATAATAATTTTTTAGAGAGCTCATTATGTAGTCTAACCTGTTGAACTCTATTGTATTTATGTTGCATAGGGAGTAGGCCTATGAATGTTCATATTCATAGGCCTATATTTGTTGTCATGTTCATATTTACGTGCAATTTCTAATAGAATACAAAAGGAGTTCCACATTTGCATTTAGAATTACTGAAAATGAGATGTGTTTTTTCCCAAGCGACCTTGACCTTTGACCTCTGAGCATTATTGACTTTGGGGGTATTTTGGGGTTATCAGAAATGAGTTTGATATGATCAGACTCACAGAAAGGGAAGTTTGTATTTAGAATGACTGAAATGTGGTTGATTTGTCTTTCAATCAACCTTGACCTTTGACCTCTGAGTGACCATCTTTGACCTCTGGGGGTGTTGAACTCATCAGAAATGAGTGTCTTGTGATCAGACTCACAGAAAGGGACATTTGTATTTAGGATTACTGAAATTAGGTGTTTTTTTGCAATCGACCTTGACCTTTGACCTCTAAGTGACCATTATTGACCTCTGGGGGTGTTGAACTTATCAGAAATTAGTTTCTTATGGTCATACACACAGAAATACATAGGTCTATCACATTTGAATCCTAAAGTACACCTGTTTTTAATACCAGGCATAGAAATATCATGTCTCAGAGGTCAATGACCTCTAGCTGACCCCAGGGGTCAAACTGAGAAGGCCTCCACATCTTAAATCAAAGCTTATGTCATCAAGAACAAACCCTGAAATTTTCATGCTTCTTTCATTTTGTGCACAATTCTTATGCTTAACAGCCCCACTACATGTGGGGCGTGAACATTCTCTGCCTTCCAAAGTGGAGAATGACAGACAAACTTTGAGAACCACTGCTCTATATTGTTCTCAGCAGTTCATCAGTCATTCTACTCTTCTCATGTCACATACTGTACAGTCACATTTGTCTTGTCATTTTTTGAGGCGTGCTCAGCCATGTTTAGTGATACCAGTGACCACATCCTACCACAGAACTGCCTTACATGTTTTCCCTTTCATATCTACAGTACATGGACTAATCTCACGCTGCAAAATGTAAAGGCCCTCTCTGTAAGTGAGGGTGGGGAAGGTTTTCAGATAGGGACGAGGAGTTTGCCAACTAGCACCAATTTAGGCAAGACATCCAAATGGTGCATTGTGGCACATGTTGTCTAACATTTACTAACAGTAACTTCACATTGACTTCACAGTGATTCATAAAAAATAATGGATGCTCACGCTAGGAGCAGATGTAGGCGCATCAGGAACCCAAATGGAAATACAAAATCACACAAAAAAAGGATTTTTGCTTAAAAGGACCCATTTAATTGAAGCTTCCAATCATAATATACAGTAGTACATAATGTAAAATGCTCTAAAACATTATTTCAGAGCAATAAAGCAACAATAAAACAATAGAAATGCATCAATTAACTTTAGTGAGCATGTGAACCAAAACAATGATACAGTAGCCGACCTACAATAAGTACACAATACAGAAAAAGCACAAAGACCACAAAGTACATACAAACCGCCTCAACATAATATTTTATTTTGGCATGTCTTTCTGCGTCCTCCTCTTTGATGGATTTTCTATCGATAGAAAAAAGTAGCCTCATTAATTTAATAAGCAGCACAAATGTATATGAATGAACATTTTAGAGAAGAAGAGGATGGCAGACTTACTGAGTGTGTGTCCTACAGGAGAGTAATGATCCATCTGAGTGTGTTCCATCTGCACAGTCACCACACACTGTATCTGAGTAGGCACCTCCTGAGGAGGTAAAACAGATCCATACCTGATCCATGTCTCAGACACATACTGGACCCATGTCACAGGCAGCTAACCTCACCCATGCCCAGGGGTTAAAGTGGCGGGGGGAACGCAGTTCCGGGACCTCAGATAAATGAACAATATCATAGAAAATATGAGAGTTCCCCCTCCTGCCAAATCCCACTTTAACCACTGCCCATGCCAGATAATGCATTATGCTGAACACATCCATCTGGAATTGATACTGATGGTGGTTCATCCTAGCCTGGCGATGCCATCCTACGTACCTCCGCTAAACATTTCATCTCCGCACGTAGTGTGGAATAAACCCCCCTTGCCGCCTTTCCCTCGGTTACTCTACGGTTTAGCCAATCAGCACACAGTTTAGAGCGATGTCTCAAAATGTTGTAGTCCTACAGGATAGGGACGTGTTTGTTATTCTCTCCCCCACTTTCGAATTACATTCACAAAATTGGTACATGACATTAAACATCCATGATCTTGAGGATTTATTGCCACTACGATGTCAAAATAGATCAGAACTTGCCAGAGATCTGTTAATACTGAAAGCGAAAGTTGTAGGCGTGAGAGCCAGGTGAGGGAATACGTCATATCCAAACGGAAACCTATTTCAATTGCGTTGGGCCAGACTGTATGACATAGTCAACAGTCGCTTTCGCCCAGGCTAGGTTCATCCAATCATATGCAAGGACTTTGATTCTGAAGCAACTGATCAGTTTCAGATGGATGCCAAACCCATTATATGATGTGAGTAAGAATATGACACAGCAGCCATTTTCCCAAGAGGTCAGGTAATGTAGAATTCACCTTGATAAACTTACCTGTTACTAATGTTGTTCAATAAGTTCCTTATCTAAATCAGAAACCTACTGGATGTAGTAGTAACACCTGCCATTGTCTTGATACTTCCTGGGAAAATGGCTGTTGTGACATAAAAAGAAATGGTTCTTTTTAGAAATGTCTGAACAGTCAAGGGTATTGGTACAACAGATACCTTTTTGTTTGATGTATTGTCCAGCTAAGCACATGGTGTGTTCCACAGCTCTGCGGCAGCCATCTTTGATTGGGTCAGTACACCAGTGACCTTCCAGAGGCTCACAGAGTGTGTCTGATGTTGGGCTACATGCCCTCTTCAACCTTAGCCCTGCATTTTTAAATAAATCAGATGGATTACAATGGAGCACATAAGATCCTGGAAACAATGAAAATAAGAAACAATAAGAACTAGAAAAGCAAAATTGAATCAGTTACTTAGCCAAATACACATGTCTGAAAATTTCATCCAAATCCATACAGTACTTTTCGAGTTATGTTGTACACACACACACAGACAGACAGACTGACAGACACACACACACACACACACACACACACACACACACACACACACACACACACACACACACACACACACACACACCAGGGAAAACATAACCTTCTTGGCAGAGGTAACAAAGAACAACAAACATTTATGCGGGTCTGGAAGAATGAACTAAAAGTACAATGAAAAAGAGAAATCTGGAACCACTGTAAACAGGTGCAATTGACATTTTCCTACTAGAAGAGTTTGACTCAAATTCTACTTACCAGATTTGCATGTTGGGCAGCATCTGCCCTGGTCTATCAGATACTCATGTGGACCACAGGGAGAACAGGACACCCGGACACCAGTGAGGAAGACTGCTGAGATGATGAAGATGTTACTCAAATTCCACATCGCAGTGGACAAGGAACGGCTGACTAGCGGGTGTTACAGTATCTTGTCTATATCGGTTCACTCAGCTATGTCTGTGTCTTGATGAGCCAAATGTTTACAAACAACAGTGACCACATCCTATGAGGCTAGAACAGCTGAGCAGTAGAGATGCTTTTACTTTCACTTGCTTATTGGCCATGTGTGTCAGTTGCATATAGTCAACAGTGACGACTGGTGAGGACTAGCTTCCACATCATGCAGGATAGTGACAGACACAGTTCCCTTTAGGATTTCCTGTTGTATGAAACAATCTGACATCAGAGTATCTAATTTACTTGACTACCGGTAATCTTTTTATATGATTCATTATACATTCATTATATGATAGCTTAATAATAATGTAATTGTGAGAGTTTTGGACTTTGTTCTTTGTTTTGTCTCTCTTCGTCTTTCTAGTGTCTCAGGTGTTTTCTGTCTATAGTTCATATTCCTAATTTCTCCTGTGTTTTCTGTGTCTTTAGTTCATGTCCTGAGTTTCTAGTGTTCACCTGTGTTCTCTGTCTTCCTGTGTCCCGTTTGCCATGTGCTTGTGTTTACTCCTTGTCCACACCCCCTGTGCATCTCCTGTATCTTCCTGGGGCCAAAACTGATATTGTAACTTGTGCGGACACCTCAGGGTAAAAGCTGACAACATACATAGTATTAATATTTGACCCCTTAACATGAAATCTAGCCAGGTTGTCAGCCTGGAAAATGATTTTTTCTCCATTTTATGGCTGTATTCTTAAAAGTGACAAAATCGGATTTTAACTCTTAATTGCTTCCTTAATAGGCCTAGCCTACTTGCAATATTATCCAATTGATGTTCAAACCAGACCTTTACAAAAATGTATTTCAGTCTACCAAAGGAGTACTGCACCACTTTGGTCAGCCCGGTTATGTTATGAAGCCTGAAGCAATGGGTAGAGTTAAGGTTATTGCAACAGGTGTTTTCATAGAATAGAACACCAATGTTCTTCTATTGGCTTCAAACAAAAAACTAAAATTCTAACACCAAAGTCTGATGGGTTGGACCTGGCATTGCCTGTTATACTTTTTGTTTGTATTTGTTTTCTGTTAATTTTGACCCTAAGAACCAATAATTGGAGGGTCTGGTCTGCCAGAAATGTCACCAAAAAAAGTGTATGCATTTTTAGTGTAATTAGTGTGTAGTATCAGATCACTGCATACTGAACTGGGTCTTGCTGATTTTATTGTCTTAGGTGAACAATGCGTTTTGTGTGTCGCTTCATCAGGTTCACTCATTCATACACTTGCCACCAACAGGTGATATAGGTGATTTGTGATGATCACATGACCTCACCCATGTAAGACACCATACAATTACCAAATCAATTAAAACTCCAGACACACATCCATTCTAATACACAATCCATATCTCCAGATTTAGGCTCCTATGCCAATATGTTTACATGCAATGTACAACTCCAGTGTAAAAATTAGAATCAAAGTTCATTACTAGCCCTATACAATATCCAGAAATGGCACCAGTATCTTGAATAAACATCTGTTTCAATAATGCATCTACACATATTCTAGTACATCAATACATACTGTAAATACCAAAGTTAGTTCACATTTCATCATTACATCATTTGCATTTTTTGACACTGGAGTTGTATATATGTATACATATTGGCATAGGAGCCTAAATCTGAAGATATGGTTTTTGTATTAGATTGGATGTGTGTCTGGAGTTATAACTGAATTGTTAATTGGATAGTGTCTTGCATTAATCACCTATATCACCTGTTAGTGGCAAGACCAAGTGTATGAATGAGTAAACCTGATGAAGCGACACACGCGAAACGCGTTGTTCACCTGAGAAAAATATAATCAGCAAAACCCAGTACTGTGTGCGGTGATCTGATTCTTTTTGGATATTCCAATATGATATCAATTTTACACAAATAACAGCCATATGTCATGCTTTTCACCAAACTGTATGTTTATATGCCAGTAATCTACAGAAAAGTTAATAAAACTGCAATCAACAGGCTCAGAGCCTCAATGGAATTATAGGCTACTCTGAAATGTCCGAATGATACTGGATATTTTAAATAGTCGGCCGCACAGAAAATCCATATAGAACTGCTCTCTCTCCTGCACTGTTCACCTTGAACACCACAAATATCAAGTACAACTCGAATCATGCCATATGCAGACATTCTTTGATGATACTCCAATTATTGGGTGTCTCAAAGATGGACAGGAAGAGGGAGTACAGGAGCCTTGTGGAAGACTTTGTGGGATAGTGAAGGACTAACCAGCTCTCGTCTCAGGGCCTGTGCTGTCCAATTGGTACCAAGTTTGACGCAAAGCTTGAACAGATCACCGGATCTGTGTAAAGTCCCCTATTGCTATAAAAGCACCATCATTATCCAGAAAAACCCTCCATCATGGGATTGAATGATTACTGACCTGTGTCCTAAGTCCAATGAATGTCTAGTAATGCCAAATCTAAAGTCAACAGTTGGATCCCCTATAGTTTGCCAACAGGAAAGTGGGAGTGCATAATGCAGTGAACATGGCTGCATTTCAATCTACAACACATTGAGCAGACGTGCCTATGCTACCATGTCGTTTGTGGAGTTACCATACCTAAAATCCTTACCATCTGCTCATAGTATCTCCTGTCATCTGTCAGTGGATCTCCATTCTCCATCTTCCTGACTGACATGAGTCAACATACAGTAAGCAGCTGGGAGATATCATATCTGGAACCATGACAACCAGCACTATGTGTCTTTGCCCTAGCTGTTCTCCCTCTACACAAATACCTCTAAAGACCCAGCTGTCAAACTCCCACAATGTGCAGACCATATCAACATCATTGGGGTCATCCAGGATAGTGATGAGTGTATCGCCATGTTGATGGATGATAAGTGATTTGATGCCGGCAATACAGCCTAGAACTCAACATTCTAGCAGTGTACCTCTGGCATGAACCACTAGTGGGCCGTGTGTGTCAGGCGGGGCACAAGTCCTTGCGATTAAACAGTGGACTCTCAAGTTTCTGGGATCCATCATTTTCCACATACTGAAGTGGGAGAATGGCTTCAACAGTAATTCTCAAAAAGGCCTATTAGAGTAGCTCTGGCACGCCCTCCCAGTGACGTAACACCTTCGGCGTTGCTGTCGCTGGTCTGGCCAGCTGCTGATCGGGCAGGACTTCTGAATTCCCCAAAACGGGGGAACTGCTTTGAGCAGCTCCAACGGCTCTCAGTCTTGTTCAAGCAATTCCCTTTGCGTCACATACGTCAGAGGAAAGAGTGGTGTGATAGGTTTTGCTTCGGCACTGCATTTTCTAACATCGACCAGTAGCAAACCGAGGCATTTGAGGGAGGCGGGTCAACCATGCGCTTTGAGAAATTTTGTTATACGGGCTCTTGGTCAGACCAAAGTCTATTAGAGCTTTGAAAGTCGATGGCAATCAGGCTACTATTAGAGGTACTTTCTACGAAACTTCTACAACTTCCAGATTACTAGCACGTTAGTCTGGCTCCTTAACTACTGTGCTAGCACTGGCCCACATGGCTTACCACATCAGAGATACAGGAAAGTCATTGGCGCTCCTACTAAGGATTGTCTATCTTTTTATTATTATTAATTACTCTAGATGCTAATGTGTGTTATCTTCCCCAACCATGTTAAATATCCAGTATGTCTTGGAATTTTCAGAGTGGTCTAGAATTCCATTGAGGTTCAGAGCTTGTTCATTGCTAACTTGTTGTGAAATCATCACAGATTCAATGATTCTGGTTGGATTTTTAGGATTATTTATGTGTAATGAGTATACTATTTAGTGAAAAGAATGACATTGACTACTGTAAATCATTTTTCGCATTTTCCTGATAAAAATAAAGGGTGTTTGGTCATTTTAATGTCTGCACCCTTTATTATTTATATTATTGATATTTCTAGCAGAGCAGACCCTCCAATTATTGGTTCTTAGGGTCAAAGTTAACAGAAAAAAAGAAAATAAAAAGTATAAGACCATGTCAAGTTCGACACATTTTCTTGAGCTTTCCAGACTATGGCTCCCTGACAAGATAGGGAAAAATTCTAACCCTACCAGCTGTATTGTTTGAGTTTATTGAACATTTTCTCAAAACCCTCATATGTTATAAATATCTGCCATATGACCAAACAGTTATTTTATTTCTAAAATAGTTATTAACTGTAAAGACCTGAGAATTGTGATAGGCCTATGTCAAATAAATACAATTGGTTTTACAGTCTGGTAGTTGAATTAAATTGGAACCAATGGGTATAAATTTAGATTTCCGCCTGCACATTAAAGTGCTAAAACCTGTGCAGTGTTGCCTGGTCTCACACTACAAAATTCAAACTTGGCATGACTCTGTCCCCTAGATAGGGGTAGTGATTGATGGAGGTTTTAAGCTACAATCTTATGTTTCCAAGCTGCTATTCACTTTAAAATGTGGTTCCCTTTAGGCGGAGATTGATTTTTACATGTTCTAGCTCTGTCTTCTCCAACAATGTAATATATATTTTCATTATGACACATTTACAGGCATCCCATAAGTGTAAGCTTTCATTTGACACCAAGTTTATGTATGTGGCCCTTGTGGTTGTGGAGATATTCAACATTTACTGTATGTATGTCGTGTTGAACAAAAAAACTGAAAATTGGCATAAAATTGCTTCCAAAAGTCATAAAAATAATTTTTCAGCCTGACAACCACCCTAGTATTTCACCTATGGGTGCCTTCTAACTAAAAAAATAGGTTGTCATCTTTTACCCCAACATGTCCACAAAAGTCTTAACGGAAGCACTTTTCAGAATTGGCCC
>JAODXP020005795.1:7500-10544 GCA_027497455.2 Sardinella longiceps | reverse complement strand
GTGTAGATAAGCCCAAAAAGCATCACTACAGCCTGAGCTACGCGAACGCGAAACACGTTACATTGAGTCATGTAACCTCAGATCTTACTTTCGGTTTCCAACAGTCAGGTCCCATTGATTCAGTGTAAAGTGCCTGTTTGCTTCTGCGCACTTTTTTAAAAATCTTTTTTTAAGTTGTGCATTTTCAGAATTGATGCTGCCCACACATAAATAGTATCTTTTTCAAAGATATTTTACCAACATCACAATCAATTTCCAAGTATTCCTTATGGCTGGGAATATCACTTTTCATATGAAAAGGTGGCTGTTCTCCATTTTGCATTTGCAGTAATGGACATTGATGGCTGCAAAACATACTGTACTTTGATCAGTAAATATCAGTTAGTTCATTACTGTGTAAATATTTATGAAAAGATCATTTCTGGATGGGCAGCATACATCTTGAAAATGAACGTCTAGAATTACTCTACCTTTCAGCTACCCTAGAAAATGGTAATGGCGCTAAATGTTAACTGTATCTCACTCAGAATTGTCACTGAAAAATTGGGTTTTGAAGTGTGTTGTGACTCAAAGTGTGTATTGCAGTCTAGAGATGAATTTCAAAGGGCAAATGGTGAATATGTGATGATGTATGTGTTTGACGTAATGCTTAAAGGGGCACTGTAATATTTTTAGTAGTTTGTTTCCAGAATACATGCTACCCATTCACAACTGTTACCTTTTTCATGAATACTTATGTTCTAAGTATTCATATGACTGGGAAAATTGCACTTTTCATACATGAAAAGGGGATCTTCTCCATTGTCCGCCATTTTGAATTTGCAGAAATAGACATTTTAGCTGCAAAACTTACTGCACTACAGTCATACTAGTAAATATTAGTTAATTTCGTAAATGTTCATGAAAAAGAATCACGAATTGTGATTCTGATGTCTGACTTGTACCAAAGGTCTGTCTACTGTCATGAATGGGTTTCAATAAAATGTGTATATAATATGAAATGTAGTCTTGTTGTTGAATACCATTGAACTTTGTATTTAAAAGTAGGAAAGGTGTAGTTGTAACTACAGGAAAGGAAAGGTGTAGTTGTAACATGATTTCTTCAAATAACGCAATACTATAAAAATGCCACTGTATTCCATCAGAATAAATAGTTGGTTCAACATGATTTTATCATGTAATGTAAACCACACAACACAATTACAATGCCACTGCACTCCATCAAAGTTAAGTGTTGGTTCAACATGATTTTATCATGTAATGTAACCCACACAACACAATTACAATGCCACTGCACTCCATCAAAGCTAAGTATTGGTTCAACATGATTTTATCACATAGTTTTAGCCAGAATGGTATGTGTAGATGCTGCCTGAAAATAAGTAATTCATGAAACGTATAAAAATACTATCAGGTTTACATATGAGATTTGCGTGGGATTTATGTACGACTCTAAATCATGTAAATCCAACAACTTATTTTTTTCAGTGTATGGCCCAACACAGTTGAAATAGGTTTCTGTCTGGATATGATATATTCCCTTGCCTGGCTCTCACGCCTACAACTTTCGCTTTCAGTATTAACAGATCTCTCACAAGTTCTGATCTATTTTGACATCGTAGTGGCAATAAATCCTCAAGATCATGGATGCTAATGTCATGTATCAATTTTGTGAATGTAATTCGAAAGTGGGGGAGAGAATAACAAACACGTCCCTATCCTGTAGGACTACAACATTTGGAGACATCGCTCTGAACTGTGTGCTGATTGGCTAAACCGTAGAGTATCCGAGGGAAAGGCGGCAAGGGGAGTTTATTCCAGACTACGTGCGGCGATGAAATGTTTAGCGGAGGTACGTAGGATGGCATCGCCAGGCTAGGTGCTTGCTAGGCGGACGTGTGGACCAGGGCCAGCTGCCATTTCAAATCCCCTCACAAGCAAACATTCATGTATGGTCATTAATTAATCCAGTGCATTGCAGGGGAATTAGGACCTGGAGAACACAGCCAAGCTGCCTTTTTGATAGATGGATAGATGGATGGATGTTTTGGATGTTTTTCTTCTTTAGCGTCTACTGTGAGCAAACAGAAGTCACATTGAGTTGGAAATACACTTGATGAATAAAATTGACTTGCCTTGAGAGAGAAATAGAGAAACAAAGACAGAGAGAGAGAGGAGAGAGAGAGAGAGAGAGAGAGAGTAGAGCAGGGCAGTGAATCGAGCAGAGCAAGCGAGTGTGTGTGTGCGTGCGTGTGTGGGTGTTTGTGTGTATGTGTGTGTGTGTGTGGGGGGGATGTGTGGGTGTGTGTGATGTGTGTGCGTGTGTGTGTGTGTGTGTGTGTGTGTGTCGTGTGTGTGAGAGAGAGAGTGAGAGAGAGAGAGAGAGAGAGAGAGAGAGAGAGAGACTGTAACACTGAACACTAATACTGAGGCATGATGACCATAACAGTCTTTATGGTCTATTGAGGATGCCAATCTTGATCAGATATCCCTTCCTGCAGAAAATGAGCCATTTTGTTTCAACTTAATGACGACTACAACCCCACTAAACCACTGTGTCCCTCTGTGTCCTCAGATGACTTGCAAAAATAGACACGTCAATTATATACTTTTATTTTCAAGTGTATTTTGTCTCTGGGTCTGAAACTGGAGCTATTAAGTGTGTGTTTAGGTTCTGCGTTTCCTTTAGGCTTTTATGGTCCTCATACTAGTATCTGACATACCAGTCTTTTTTGAGGAGAGAAGTCCTTTATTGTTAGATGACAAGCCATCCTATAACATCAGATGTATAGTCTGGCATCACTAGATAGACTGAACTAATCATGGGCTGAACAAGGTAGTTATCTTTCAAACAGCTTCTGCACAATAGGATAGCGCTATGACCAATCAGAGGAACAAACAAGATGTAAACACCAAGTCAAAGGACTGTTGTTTTCGGAAAAGCCTGCCCTATGACTCTTTAAGTGTTGTGATTAGTGGACATCAACACCATACTCTGCACAAACACACCCCTCATCTCCTTTTATATTAGGCTTCGATAGTCC
>JAODXP020005795.1:0-2500 GCA_027497455.2 Sardinella longiceps | reverse complement strand
TCCTTGATCGCTCACACCTCCACTTTCACATGGAAAGCACAAGCCTAAGTCCCTTTTAACTGTTTCTACAATCACCAACACGTTTCTACCGAAGATCATTCATATTTATCCAGACGAATCTCCCTCTCTCAACACTGAAAGTTAACAGTGATTAGCAAACTATGCTAGCGATATATAAGGGTGACGGCTGTGTTTGTTTTCTTTAAGTGACACGAATGTTATCTACAACGTTGACGTGTATTAAGCCCATTAAGTAGCCGTAATTGTGTATTTCACATTGAATGGACTGTGAGACTTAATCCACAGGCATGTTAGTTTGTCTTGTTATGGTTTAGTTGGAGCCGTCTTCTAGGGAAAGCCAAAAGGTGGGAGCCTGGAGCAATTAATTTAATTAAAATTCACGTAATTTACAAAGATCTGAACGAAATTGACATGGCATTCCTCACATCAGTGTTAAATCAATACAGTCCATATAATGTGACCATTCTTCTATATTTACATCTCTATAAATCTGAAGAAATACGGAGAAAATTCAAGGCTCCTAATGTAACTCTATGGGGCTTACGCCAGTGAATGTCGGACCCCTGCCGGACAATGAATCATTCTGAACTCCAATTGGTTTATCTGCGTTCGATGGGCGGGGCTTAGCCAAAGGTGAATTGTTTCTTGTCTTTTTTTTCTTTCTTTCTTTCTATTCCTCCTCTCACTTCTTTTTCTCACAGGCTGACATTTCAGAAATGTCTGCTTTTATATCTGATATAGTGAAGACATTATGGCCCCGCTCTTACTAACACATCCAAGCCGTGCCGAGACAGAGAGAGAATAGATGCACTTTTAGCCGCGCTACATTCATCTCTGCCAGGCGGCTGATAGAAGAGACAGGGGAGCCGGCGTAAGTGATACTGATTGGGGCATTAGCATTGGTGAAATGTGCCTCTTGGAGGAATTGAAGCAGAAACCTCATTATTAAAAATGGATATAACTATATATGAAAAGGTATCATATTGGCAGAACAGATGAATGACATCATTACTCCTCCCCCCTAAAACCCCCCACTCACACACACACACACACTCAACACATACACACACACACACACACTACTTACACACACGCATACACACACACACACACACACACACACACACTACTTACACACATACACTACTTACACTCACACACACACACAAAACACACACACACACACACACACACACACACACACACTCACTACTTACACACACGCACACACACACACACACACACACACACACACACACACACAGACCATGTGACGGGAGACTTTATTCATCAGCGTTCATTACTATTCTGCACGTCTGGCGTGCCTTAATGCGTGTGAGCGTTTTGGGTTGGGATTAGCATTGAAACCTGACGCGTGTACAGAGTAGGAGTAATCCTGTCAGCCCGATGGCTTCTCACCACACACACACACACACATAACACCACACACACAAACACACATAACACCACAACCAGTTTGACACTGCGGTTTTCTTGCACTTGACTCTCCGTGAAGGCACAATATCCTTTCCAGTCCATGTGTGTGTGTGTGTGTGTGTGTGTGTGTGAGGAGGTGTTACTGCTCTGTGGTCTGTGGGTTTCATAGATACAGTGCTGTGCTGCTGTTAGGTGCTTGATGGAAGATCATGGTTAAGTTGACGGGGCAGACAGGGGGACATAGTGAAGCATAAGGATAAGGTTACCTTCACTGAGTCACTGAGTGACAGGAAGACACACACACATACACACTCATACTCACACACCCACACACCCACCCACACACCCCCACACACACACACACACACACACACACACACACACACACATATACTGTACACACTCATAACCACAGTCACTTACATACATACACACTAGACCTGTTCAAAAAAACTTTTTCGTTATTTTAAAGCCAATTGCTGTGATTCCCATTCTCCAAGCTATGGAATGACCAGATATAAAATTATTTTGATTTTGGACCATGGGAAGGCCTGCCTCATGAGCCATGAAGTTTTAATGCTGATTTTTGTTAAAAACGCCTGAGATTTTGGCCAATTTTGCCTCATAACTTCCTTAGCATTAGTCATAGAGCATTATGAAAGGTACCATATGAAAGCTGGGGACATGTACTTTCAGGTGATACCCAATATGTTAGTGATCTAGACAGTCATTGTTGTTTTTAAAGCTAAAATGTGCTAAATTTTAGGCGATTTTGGAGGTTTCAGATCAGACATCACATCATTTCACCTGTTACATGTACTAAATCAACAAATATAATGCCAAATTGAACTTTGCAATGATATATATTTACAGTAATAGCATTGGAACATTGAAAATAACATTTTCTGCCCATTAGGAACACAAAACCAGGTATATTAGGTTGAACATGAAAGTATTTACATATTATACATAGGAACTGGAGAGTCAGTTATTTCAATAACATTATCATTTGTTCTGTATGGCTTTCTTGAAGCTGTCAAAT
>JAODXP020005794.1:10000-11136 GCA_027497455.2 Sardinella longiceps | reverse complement strand
ACTTCGTTCAGTTACGTATTGCTAAGGTTAAGAGCCTCTCATTGTCCGTTCTCTACAGCACCTTGAAATACGAATCATAATGGCTAAAAATCTCGGGGTAAAGAGGAAAAAGATGACAGAAGATGAGTGCTGCACCTTGTTGTGGTCATATACACATACAGTATAGCACATATAAGCTACAGTGCTACTGCTTACATACGTACATGATGTCTCTTATAAAACTATTCTCTGTTGGCTGGTCTTGTGTGTGTGGAAGTTAAAACTACAACTACAAAACAACGGACTCAAGTCTTTTGTCAATGCCAGTACCTTGTTCTAGTCATTGACTGCATCCAACTTTAAACTCTGCTAGCGTCTCTCTCTCTCAGTAATTGAGACATACACACACACACACAGAGTAATTGAGACTCCATTGCTGTGGTGCCTGTGTTATTTAAATAACTCCTAACATCAGTCACTGTCTCCTGACATAAATAATGACCAAACACAAACTAGCAATGCAAACATTGTGCTCCAGCTTCAATGATTAAAGGTCACCTAAGTGATTAAGGAAAGCCCAATTAGCCGAGCGGAGGGTGTGTGTGTGTGTGTGTGTGTGTGTGTGTGTGTACACACTGCCATTACTCATCAATGGGGCTTATTTAGTGTGTATCACACACACACACTTTTAAGGCAAACCAAACCAACCCTAGGATTGATGGACACCACAAGTAATACAAGCAATTTAGCAGATCTGAATGACTGAAGGCCTCTGTGCACTGATTCTGACAGCATTGCGGAGAACTTTCAAATTGGACAGTCCCGTTTGCCACTGCACACCGGCAGCTCACTACAAACAACTAACAAAGTGCAGTAGTCCATGGAGTCACCCATGGGTGTCGTTTAGCTTGTGTGCGCAGGGTTGCATTGACAACAATGGAATAGAATGTTGGATGCAGAGTGCGCGGACCAGAGCCATCTCTCTCTATGGCTCTAGCGTGGACCCCTTTAACTCTGGAATGCTCACTGCAGTACCCATCAGCATGCATGTGATTGCTTTAGAGAGAGAAGTGTAGCCTTGTTTGACAAAAGATTCATTCATTTTTAGCAGAGAGATTGTAGAACATTTATTCTCTCTCTCCGTAGGTTTGAGGAAA
>JAODXP020005794.1:0-5000 GCA_027497455.2 Sardinella longiceps | reverse complement strand
ACACACACACACACACACACACACACACACACACACACATACAGCTATCTGCCTTGGACCCCTGCAAGACGAGCCGTTTTTGAGTCGTTGCATGCTGAAAAAGACCCAGTGGTGGTGTTACCCTTTAAATTTGGTTTGGTTGGTTGCTGGACTAGGAAAAGGCAAGCTCTGAGACCAAAGTCAGAGAGTGTTGAAGCATCAGTATACCATGATCTTTGCCGAAGTGTTAGCCTACCCACATTATACCCACATTATACCCACATATGTAACTCCAGGTATGACGGTGAATAACTCAATTTCAAAAAAAGATGGAATATTCCTTTAAGCCTTCAGTGTTGTCGGGCAGACTGGCCTTCAAATGATATAAGTGGCTTTGGGTAAAAGCATCTCCTAACTGCATCAATGTAAGACAAAGAATGAAAAGAAGGAGACTAAAGAAACGGCAGAAGTGAAAGGATGGAAGAGAGATAGATAGATAGATAGATAGATAGATAGAGAGAGAGGGAGAGAGAGAGAGAGAGAAAGAGAGAAATAAATCCTTTTTTAAAGGACAGAACCTTGACATTCAGTTGAAAATGGTGGAACAATCTATTTAAGCTACTTTAGAAGGGGAGAGAAGAGAAGAGAGGAAACGCGGAGTGCTGGGATGGAGAGAGAAGATTGAGGATTCAAGAGAGGTAGTAAGAGAGATAGATAGATGAAAGAGAAAAGTTTCAAAAAGATGGGAAAGGTGGAGAAAGTAAACAAAAACAAATAGAAAGAAATCAAAGCCAAACAAACTGAGAGAAAAAAGAATGAGCCATCTTGGGGCCTGGAAATGAGGATTACTAATGGGAAATAGAAGCCTAAGAGGGCAATGAGAGACATAGATGAAGGAAATGTTATTTCATCTATTTACTTTCGTTTATTTCTTAGTTGTTTGTTTGTTTACCTCAGTCACAGGCCCAATGAAACTATTCTAGCTTAGATTACCTTCATTTAACAGGTTAAGAGTCATTGTGATTGTTGAGTCGGCTGCGTTCCAAACACTTTTTCATCCTAGCTTATCAGGTTAAAGAGAAAGGGAAGGAATGTTCTCTTACCTCCTCAATCGAACCTTATTCACAATCTTGTCATTTTACTGATTTCTGTTTTGAGTGAACAAATGTCCTAAGGCCAGGGGAAGTAAGCTGAGTTATAAATTCAGACAGCGATAACTTTATGATTTTAACTTGTTCTTTACCCGGCTTTGGCTTGTAGCTTTAGCTAGTTGTTTATGCTACCTGTTCCACTTTTTACCTCCGCCAAGAAGGTTATGTTTTCGCCATAGAGTGTGTCTGTGTCTGTCTGTGTACAACATAAATCGAAAAGTACTACATGGATTTGGATGAAATCTTTGGACAACGTGTGCATTGGGACAAGCATACACAGGCTTCAGCACTACTGGACTGTGTGTTAGCATTAGCAACCCATAGCATCAACAGGCTTCAGCACTAATGGACTGTGTGTTAGCAACCCGTAGCATACAAAGGCTTCAGCACGACTGGCCATGATAGGCATTAGCATTAGTGATAGCTTCATTTACTCTGACTGTTAAACTCTCTCTGGCCTGTGTGCATATGAGATTACACCCAGTTGTTGTTGTTTCTAATGTTGATTTATTTGTTTGTTTGTTTCTTTGTGTTGTTTGTTTGTTTATTAAAGAAGCTCTAGTGTCCAGGGCAGTAGAGGAGGCTTGGAGATGAACTGTGTGGCAGCATGACAATGTCTGACAGAGAACCCATGGATTCTTAAAGGCATATTCCATCTTTTTATGAGAGAATTTATATGGCATTCAGTGAATGTTTTTTTGTTTAGTATTTGTTTTAGTCTGGCAGACGAAAACGATAAAATAAAACCTTAAAGTCACACAAGAAAATCAATAAATCCAAGGATGAATGAATAACATAATGAAGTGAAAGAGGTCTTTCAGGTGAAATAGTTCTGCAGCATTCAGTAGTGTATTGGCTGATGGATGAAGCTCTCTCTGAATCTTGTTGTCTCTGTACAAATGGACATGACTGGCTGTTTGGACGGCTGTACAGCAAAGCAAGTACAGGATGACAGCTCAATTCTATTCCGAGTCTATTCCGTGGTTCTGACAATCCCATTCCATTCTGTGGTTCTGACAATCACATTCTGTTCCGTTGTTCTGACACAGCCCCATTCCGTTCCGTGGTTCTGACAGCCTTATTCTGTTCTGTGGTTCTGACAGCCCATTCACTATTCTACCATATCTGCTAGCGAATCTGCTAACTGTTGCAGTGGACTGAACCAACTCAAGCAGGTGTTTTACCACACCTGCCAAAAAAGGAGTCTTTCATCCTTTCTCTCTCCCTCCCTGCCGCAGTAGAATACAATCTGGACAATCTCTCTCTCTCTCTCTCTCTCTCTCTCTCTCTCTCTCTCTCTCTCTCTCTCTCTCTCTCTCTCTAACTCTCTCTCTCTCTCTCTCTCTCTGTGTGTGTGTGTGTGTGTGTGTGTGTGTGTGTGTGTGTCTGTGTGTTTGTGTGTGTGTGTGTAAACTTCACCCTCTAAAAGAGTGGATCAATAAAAGTCAGAGACGCAGAGAGAGAGAGAGAGAGAGAGAGAGAGAGAGAGAGAGAGAGAGAGAGAAGGAGATGCAAACAGTTCTCTAGAAAGAAAGAGAGAGTCCTCTAGAGCCTACCTCTCAAACATGACAGAGAGGTGGAAAGGAAGACACACACACACACACACACACACACACACACACACAGAGAGAGAGAGAGAGAACTCTCTGGAGTTCTCCTCCTGGACATGGCTGAAAGAGAGATGAAAATAAAAGAGTTAGAGAAAGAGAGAGAGAGAAAAAGACAGAGGATGTGTTGAACAAAACTCCCTTGATCTGGTGATCTGACCCAGATTGCTGCCTCTAACAGAGGCAATTTACATTAGCATAGAGTATATTTAGCATAGCACAGACAGTCTGTGATCTGCTTTTCTGTGTATATTTACATTAGTCTGTGTGTTTAGCATAGGACAGAAACGGTACTGCTTTACATAGTCTGTGTGTTTAGCATAGGACAGATAGACTGATTTAGATTAGCTTGTGTATTTAGCATAGCACAGACAGAGCACTATTGCATTAGTCTGTGTGTTTAGCATAGGATAGATATCCTGTGGTCTGCTTTAGCATGTGTTTAGCGTAGGACAGAGACAAATTTGCTTTAGACTGTGTGTGTGTGTTTAGCGTAGGGCAGACAGACACACTGATCAGTTTTAGCCTGTGTGTGTGTTTAGCGTAGGACAGAGACAGATTTGCTTTAGACTGAGTGTGTGTGTTTAACGTAGGACAGACAGACACACTGATCAGTTTTAGCCTGTGTGTGTGTTTAGCGTAGGACAGAGACAAATTTGCTTTAGACTGTGTGTGTGTGTTTAACGTAGGACAGACAGACACACTGATCAGTTTTAGCCTGTGTGTGTGTTTAGCGTAGGACAGAGACAGATTTGCTTTAGACTGAGTGTGATTAGAGTAGGACAGACAGACACACTGATCAGCGTTAGCCTGTGTGTGTGTGTGTGTGTGTGTGTGTGTGTGTGTGTGTGTGTGTGTGTGTGTGTGTGTGTGTGTGTGTGTGTGTGTGATTAGTGTAGGACAGACAGACAGACTGATCAGCGTTAGCTTCTGCTGTGTGTTTAGCGTAGGGCAGAGACAGATTTGCTTTAGACTGTGTGTGTGTGTGTGTGTGTGTGTGTGTGTGTGTGTGTGTGTGTGTGTGTGTGTGTGTGTGAGTGTGTGTGTGTGTGTTTAGCGTAGGACAGACAGACTAACTCCGATTTGCATTTATATAAGCTTTTTCATTAGGCTTCCTCCCTGTGCAGCACTCCCCCACAGACACACACACACACACACACACACACACACACACACACACACACACACACACACACACACACACACAGCACCCCAACACCCACACACACGCACACACACACACACACACACACACACACACACACACACACACACACACACACACATGCGCGCCCCAACACTTGACCAATCTGCAGGAAGTGTGGCAGGCAATTTGCAATGGTGGAGTAGTCAGCGCCACTTAGACTTGTTTATTTATTATTTATTCGCTCGATTCATCAGCTGCTAGATAACTAGCGCCGGCTGTGGCCCAGCTCCGGGCCGGATCTGGTAGTGTGTGTGTGTGTGTGTGTGTGTGTGTGTGTGTGTGTGTGTGTGTGTGTGTGTGTGTGTGTGTGTGTGTGTGTGTGATATGGCAGATGGTGTGTGTGTGTGTGTGTGTGTGTGTGTGTGTGTGTGTGTGTGTGTGTGTGTGTGTGTGTGTGTGTGTGTGTGTGTGTGTGTGTGTGTGTGTGTGTGTGTGTGTGTTCTGGCTATGGCTCACTTGCACTCTTGCCTTACTCTCTCTTATGCAGACTGAAATATAGAGCTGTACTTAATTATTTAGCTCTGCAGTGGAGTTTGCATTCGTATGGTATGCGAGCACACACACACACACACACACACACACACACACACACACACACACACACACACACACACACACACACACACACAGCCACACACACTAGCCACACACACACACACACACACACACACACACACACACACACACACACACACAGCCACACACACTAGCCCACACACACACACACACACACACACACACACACACACACACACACACACACACACAGCCACACCCACTAGCCCACACACATTGTATGCATGCACACACACACACACACACACACACACACACACACACACACACACACACACACACACATACACACACACACATACTAGTACACACACTAGCACACTCAGAAAACTTTCTATAAGTAAGTGAGTGAGAGAAAGTGTGCTGTTCTGCCAGGAGCTAAACCCAGAGACCAGGAAGAGATGGCCTCTGTGTGTGTGTGTGTGTGTGTGTGTGTGTGTGTGTGTGTGTGTGTGTGTGTGTGTGTGTGTGTGTGTGTGT
>JAODXP020005793.1:0-11267 GCA_027497455.2 Sardinella longiceps | reverse complement strand
TAATGAGTTGTGTAACAATAACATGCTGTTAACATATATCTGTATGTTCAATCTAGAGAATCAATCTGTGAATGACTGTAAAAGATACAGTATTTCTTGAAAGTTCCAATGAAAAGGTCTAAGCTCTCCCTACTGCTCAAATGGCTCCAAACCCGAAGGCTCAAAACAAATGATAATTTTTCTCCTTTTATTGTGGCTTTCCAAATTATGGAGAAATATGACAAAGGGTGGATAATATTTGCAAATTTACTATTTTAAAAGCGGACTATCTTGGCTTGGCCTTCGTCAAAAATTATAGCAAATTCCTCCACATGATTGTCATACAGAAACTCAACTTTCTGGCTCTCACTCATTAGGAACCGACAATAACTCTTCATTTTCATGGGATTTGTAAACAGGAGCCGAAAGCAAGCCAACATACCTGGAGACATCTCCCCAACTTTCTCCATACAATACTTGACTTTGAGGTAAGTGTCCAAGAAAGGATATTTAATTTTGACTCTCCATTCTGGCTGGATCTGAATGGTTGTAGAGGGATGCTGAGTGATGTAGGTGAGATGCAACTCTCCACACATTATCTTCAACTCCACGCCCTCTAGTCCTTCTTCTTTGGAGGCCACTGCCCTGTATGCCCGCATCATGCAGCTCTCCACTTCATCCTTGCAACAGTGTCCCAAGAAGTGTGACCTATTAATATCAGCCTTGGTCAGATTGTTGGCCTCTATGTTGATTTTCTGGAGCAGTTTGAGACATCCATTGTCATTCCAAACTATATAATGGAACACTAGATGGGTGTTCCAGTATATCCGTGTTGTAATCTTGAGAAGTATTTTCTCCCCCTCCACCTGAAGTGAAGCTTGTTCCCTTTTAGTGATGGACATGGCTTCTAGTGATTTCATGGCAAAGTCCAAGTTGGACTTCAAGACCGCATCCAGCAGACCTTTCTTGGCTAAGTCTGTCTTAATTGGTTGGAGGCATTCAACACCAAGAGGCTGCTCTACTGTGAAACACTGCCTATGGAAAGAAAGTAAATAGACAGTATGCCTTTAATATGTACCTGGAAAATGCGACAGCTAAGTACAACTGCATGCACCAACACAAAGTAATGTCAGATCTGGAAATCAGTCTGACTTCATATAAAAAAATAATGGACAAATAACAAAGTCTAATGAACTTACTCTGTTGAGGACATCATGATGATTAAAACTTTGCAATGCCAAAAAAGGTCTATATTTCTCTTACAAATGAAACTAAAAACTTAAATCATAAAAACCTAACAAGTAATCAACCGCTGATTAAGTTTGCTCTTGAGATGAAATGCATTACTGCCTTCCTAAAACGGAGGTTTAAGTTTTGTTTTTCAAGTTTCATTTCTTGTGATTCACCCCACCCACAGGATAGGCTATCGGGCTCAACATTAAAGGTACAGCACACATATTTCACTCTGAAAAAAGTGCCATGTCTTAAAGGAATAGTCCACCTCTTTATGAAAATTGGTTATTCACCTCCTTACTCCGAGTTACATATGTGGGTAAAAGCATTTTGGTCTCATTGCTTGTGTTTTCCTAGTATGGCATTACCAATTTTCCCCATTTTTTAGCTTTAGCTTAGCATAGGTGCTGGAATGCAAAGTTGCCAGATAGCAATTCTTTGGCAACTTTACTTTTCAGTGTCTATGCTAAGCTAAAGGTAAAATAGTTGCCGGACTAGGACAACGCATGCACTGAGACCAAAATGCTCTTACCCACATATGTAACTCCAGGTAAGGGAGTGAATAACCAATTTTCATACAGAGGTGGACTATTTCTTTAAGATGATGAATGATGCACAACATGAAAAACATTTTGAAAACGATAATGTTTGAGATGTACAGTAACTCTGAGATAAATGATTGTGCTTGTGCAAATGTTTACAATGTTTGCTTGTAAATAGACCAAGACTGTGTAGACCAAAGACTGTGTGGACCAACTCTTCACTAAATGATGATGGTAGTGTCAGTACACTCTGTATATTTCATAAGTATATATTGTGTATATTGCATAAAATAAGTATACTTTATAAGTGGTTTACTTGTGTATATTTTTGTTTCCCAAAGTTTTCAGCCCTCAGTCCCTCTGACATTTAGCAATCCACACTGGATTTGACACAAGTTTATGAAAAGTGCACTACTCCATCCATCCACTGATGACACAACACTACTATACGAAATCTCTCTTTAGAACTGCATTATGAACAATTCTTTATTTGAATTTGAAAGTAAAAGATTACACTGATAGGCATTAGGCTATCAAAGACTCTGTAAGTTGATACTTCATGAAAACATGTTGAAATCTGCCATACGGATGATTTTAGCCTGACGTGCATCATAGACAACAGCAAATTGATCTGAGCAATAATTAATATATCGAAACTCAACTTTTTTGTCCTCACTCATTAGATACATGCAATGACAATTGTTTTCAACTTTGGGACATGTTAACAACAGCTGAAAGCAGGTCATCATGCCAGGGGACATCTCTCTAGCTTTCTCCATACAGTGCTTCACTCTGAGTAAATTGTCCAAGAAGGAAAAATTCACATTTACTCTCCAGTTTGGCTGTATGAGAATGGTAGTGGAGGGATCCCGAGTGACGTACGTGAGCCGTAACTCTCCACACATTATCTTCAGCTCCACATTATCAAGCCCTCTTTCTTTAGAGGCCACGAATTTATGTGCCTGCATCATGCAACTCTCCACTTCATCCCTACAACAGTGTCCCAGGAAGTGTAATTTGTCAATATCCTCCTTGGTCAGTTTTGAACCCTTTACCTTTATTTTCTGAAACAGTTTAATCGTGCCATTGCTATCAGCCACAATATAGTGGAAGACAGGCTCATCTGTAGTTATCTTGAGAAGTGTTTTCTCTCCTTCCACCTGAAGTAAAGCATCTTTCCTTTTGGTGATGGACATGGCTTCTAGTGCTTCCATGGCAAAGTCCAAGTTATACTTTAAGGATCTATCCAGCAGCCCTTTCCGGGCTAAATCGATCTTAATTGGTTGGATGCATTCAACACCAAGAGGCTGCTGTACTGTGAAGGTCTGCCTATGAGAGAAATAGGTAATCACTTTAGTATGTATCTGAAAAGATACATCAACTCCAAGACACAAAATGTTAGTAGGTTAGTTAATAGTTCATGCACTGCACACGTGTTCTACGCGGCTCCTGTCCGAATTCTGAGTGGAGAACTGTGCAGGTCCCGTGCTGCTTTTTTTAAATAGAAAGGAGTTCTTCGCGTGTTAAGTGTTCCTTACGTGGTCTCAATAGATTTTTAATGCGGATATCGCGGCCTGTTCGTGTAGAACACCGCAGAGACGATTTCTGGTGTTCAAGAACAGGCCCCACGAACACACAGTTTCTGTGTGAATCGGGCCTTGGGGTTAAGTGCCTAGCTCAAGGCCCCAAAAGTGGTGAAACTTTTTAGCAGAAAAATGTATGTAAGTAATGTCCACCCTATCAGCCAGTCAGATTTGAGAATCTTATTCTGGAGGGAGATAACTAATCTTAAATTAAATTACTATTTTTTTTATTTATTTATTTTTTTAAAAAGTCTGTCCTTAGGCTGATTTGGTTTCTGATCCCAACAGCAACCACTACATCTATACAAGGTCTTGAGCTGGCTGCAGATTTACTCATTAAATAGAGGGCAAACTCCACTTTTTATGGTCTGACATTTAGCCAGGTTGAGCTGGTTGAGCTAGCTCAGACTGAGCTAGTTATCGGCTGTATACGGATGAACTAATTAGATTGAAGGTAGAGAGAAAGGTTATTTTACAATAATAGAGTACAACACATGTATAGAACATCACTCATGATAATGAAGATACTTTTCACACTTCCTTCATTGGAATTCCTGTTGCATGCTACATTCTCTCTTCTTCTTAGGCCTACTTTGTAGCCAATGAACATTGAACACTAAACTAATTTCCTTTATTAGGACTTATGCAATGATTACACTGAACAAAACATGACGGTATTTGAGAATTACTTTGTGGATCAAATTTTAACTCTGATTTCAAATGAAGATAAAAATATAAATATTGAGTAAAAAAAATAACTTACTCTATTGAACTCATGCTGAAGTGTGTAAAGAAATTGTAAGAAAACAATCAATTTACAAGTCACAACAACAAAAAAGGTCGATTTTTCTTCAAAATCAGACTATGAAATACTTGCTCCAAACGTTAGGCCAACTCGCAGTGAAGTTTCGTTTTCAAAGTTTTATGTCCTTTAATCCAGCCTACCCACAGGATACACCTAACTCTATATTAAAGGTAGAGTAGTCAGATTTTTTTCTGGTCTTGGATAACTGTAATTTCACTGCATTTTTTATACTAATCATGTGACAAATAAAAACTCCTTGTATCATTGCTCACCTTGCAGGTGAAGTCTGTGTTTTAAGCAATCTTTCTGTCAATTTCAACACTGGCTGTCGATTCATCTTGAAAAAGATATTTTAGTTATGTTGACTAAGCTAAGCACAACAGACAAATTGGATTGATCAGCCATCCAACAGTCTCCTTCATAGTGTGGCCTAAGACCCCTCATTAATGGAGTTCTTCCTGGTTTGTTTTTTCTTTGTATACAATATATGGTAACATTTATTTATCAACAAAAGAGTGATCAGGGGTTGCCATAAACATTTTTTTTAAAATGTTCATGATTGTTGTCATTGTCATTAATTTTTGTGATGTGAAGTGGACACTTAATGAGGTGCAGATATTACAAAAGATCAGAGTGCGAGTGAATTGTGACACTGAAGCAAATAAGAACAAAGAAGAAAGAAACACCCTTTCAAAAAGTGAACAATATAAATTCAACAATAACTCATTCTTCACCACTCTTTGCTTGCTTTCTTTTATTTGCCCCCAGCTAACTGCAGGGAAATCTAAAATACATATTAACATGAAGACAATACTCTAGTATTAACATTCCGACAGTCCATGTAGTAAACTGAACATTCTATCATTGAAATGCATTGGATTTATGCCTCTTTCTCACTTGAAAAAAATGGGTAATAACATTTAAAACATGTCTAAATTCACTTTCTTTCAAATGATACACATTTGAAGCACACAAATTTGGAGGTCCCGAATAGATTGAAGCTTCATGCACATAAATGTAAAACCACTAGTATCTATTCGGGACCTCCAAATTTGTGTGCTTCAAATTTGTAGTATTTGAAAGAAAGTGAAATGTTTTAAATGTTATTACCCATTTTTTTTCAAGTCAGAAAGAGGCATAAATCCAATGCATTTCAATGGTAGAATGTTCAGTTTACTACCATGGAATGCTTTTAGAACCTCGGAATGTTCAGGTGTGAAACAAGTCTATACTACCATAAAACTGTAATACTGTCATTTCCAAGTTCTTTATTGATTTTGAATGACTCATAGAGGTTAAAGGGGTGGTGAGTATTACAAAGTAAAAAAGGAGGACAAGATCAAGTTCAAGTGATTAAAGATTCATTTTTAATAAAGAATGTTAAAACATAACATGTAACATAACTTAAAACATTACAATTTGCAGTCTTTACTCTTTTTATTTTCTAAAAAAGGAGGTAGCCTACTAGAAGACAGAAATATTACATATGTATATAAAAAAAATGCTTTGAAAGTCTTAACAATCACAAGCAGAACTAAAGTGTTAAGAGAAGACACATCTCCCACCTAAAACAAGCCCATTTTAGTCTAAAATGTGATAGTATGTCTTTATTCCTTAACCTGAAGACAGGAAACTGAAGAAAGGAAAAGATCACTAAACGAACTTAATCTAGATGAACCTGTCTCTTGAACCATGTGAAACAAACATTTTCTTTTTCACTTTTACTGGCCGGGCCATCCTTCATGGCCCTGACTTCAACATTCACGTCCATTCAGACAGGTAGCTGTTGCATAGTTAATTGATTAATCTAACGCAGATTATCTTCTGACTGATCTCAATTTTCAAATGTAAAACAAATTTCATAGCAAGTTAGGCTACTCTATTCATTGTCCCACAGAGCAATGAATCTTTTGACTTTGAACCTGTCTGAATTGGTGAAGATGTAATGATGGGCACTGTGGTAGGTATTCTTCCCGCTGATTAGCTCCACCATCTCCACTGGTTTGCACAGGTTAGTAAAAGGTGTGCTGCCCCATATATCCACTGATTACCCAACACTATGAAATCCCTCTTCAAAGCAATGAAAGCTTTAGCAAAAGTTCTCCTAGGAAGACTCGAATGTTTCGTCATTCATTACTCGTCCAATCACTCGCACTCACCTGTATTATAATGACCTGTCTAACATACCTGCTCTTGCTGTCTATAGGCGCTGCTCATCCGAAATTCGCCTCCTTCCCCTATACCACCAGTTGGGTCCCTGTCTATCAGTCCAGGTAGTAGGATTCATGAAACATACAATGAATTATGTGAAAGCATAGATACAGCACTATGTGGCATATAAATGCCATCATTTATACACCTGTTACCATATATTTAATGCTGTGCAGCTGCATTCTGGATCATCTTTGGCACAGCACAGGCTGGAAGACCTGTTAGGGAGGCATTGCAAATAAATGAAATGAGGAATAACCAAGGTCCGAACCCGGATAGGTTGCACATTGGGTTAATTACGGCCAGTTCCTTCACTTGCACGAGTAAAAAATATACAGTTTGCCTGTTTTTGTCTTATTGTCTTTTTTTTTTTTTACTTGGAATGAAAGGTTATGTATGGTCATCAAAAACAAATCATTGACAAAATTAAATGTGTTTCAAAGTCATTTAATTCAGTTGAAATAGGCTGCTATTTTTGCACTACATGGTGACAGGATCATTTTATCCTTAACAGGATAATTTCAGAGATCTGCAAAGTTGTGTGTTTACATAGCAAAGCTTACTTAACATTGTTTCATTTACAGGTTTTGTTAACATATTTTTGTGTCCTAGAGTTTCCTCTCTCAAGCCCTTCTTGTGGATGACTTGGTCAGTGTACTGTGAAGGCCTATGAAACATGTTCAGTGTAAAGTTCACTCTTCAACTATCACCTCCCTGATATATGTTTGCCATCAATGACACATATTTCTCTTAACAATGCAATATAGAAATAAACAAACAAATGCCATCTTGTGTGATTTTCTTAGCCTTGAAAAGGTAAGCATCCTTACTTGAATTTTAAAATAAAGTGGCAGACTGACTAAATGGTGTGCATGTGGCTGATGACTGGGCAAGATCTGATATCAGTGTAACTAAAAGATAACAGTCATGCTAATAAAGCAATATTGAATTGAAATGTAATTGAATTGATATTTCTTGAAAGTCTCAAAGGAAATGTCCAAACCCAATGACTCATAAGAAATTATAACTTTTCTTCTTTTAATGTGGTTTTGCAAATTAAGGGGAAACATGACATGGGGTGGAGAATATTGTCAAGAAATTAGTAGAAATGTCTAGAGCAGACTGTTTTGGCTTGGTCTTCATCAGAAATGATAACAAAGTCCTCCTCATAATTGTTATAAATAAACTCAACTTTCTGTCCCTCGCTCATTAGGGACAGACAATAACTCTTTTTTTCTAATTTGGGATTTGTTAACAGGAGCCGAAAGCAGGCCAACATACCTGGAGACATCTCCCCAACTTTCTCCATACAATGCTTAACTCTGAGGTAACAGTCCAAGAAAGGGTGTTTTATTTTTACTCTCCATTCAGGCTGGATCTGAATGGTTGTAGAGGGATCCTGAGTGATGTAGGCGAGCTGCAACTCTCCACACATTATCTTCAGCTCCACATTATCAAGTCCTCCTTCTTTGGAGGCCACTACCTTATGTGCCTGCTTCATGCAACTCTCCACTTCATCCCTGCAACAGTGTCCCAAGAAGTGTGATGCATCAATATCCGCCTTAGTCAGTTTTTTGTCATTTATCTGGATTTTCTGTAAAAGTTTGAGACTTCCATTGTCATTCCACACTGTATGATTGATTGAATGGTGATGGTGCCTCGGGCGGGGTTTCATCAGAGGGTTTATCATTCTTGTAATCATGAGTGTTTTCTCTCCTCCCACCTGAAGTGAAGCATCTTTCCTTTTAGTGATGGACATGGCCTCTAATGCTTTCATGGCAAATTCAAAGTTGGACTTCAAGACTGCATCCAGCAGACCTCTCTGGTCTAAGTCAATCTTAATTGGTTCGAGGCATTCAACACCAAGAGGCTGATGTACTGTAAAATATTGCCTATGGAAAGAAAGTAAATATATGCCTTAAATACTGTATGTATCTGGAAAATGTCCCAACTAAGTACAACTACATGCACCAACACAAAGTTATATCAGATCTGGAAACCAGTCTTTTTTATAATAAAAAATATAATGATCAACTAACAAACTCAAATGAACTTACTTGTACTCTGTTGAGGACATGATGAAGTGTTCTTGCACAAAAATGAAACTAAAAACTTAAATCATAAAAACCAAACAATTAATCAACCAGTTTGCTCTTGAGATGAGATTGTATTACAGTACTGCATTACTGCCTTCCTCAAACTGAGGTTTAAGTTTTGCTTTTCAAGTTTCATTTCTTGTGATTCACCCCACCCACAGGATATCAGACTCAACATTAAAGGTACAGCACACAGATTTCACTCTGAAAAAAGTGTCATGTCTTAAGATGATGAATGATACAATAACACATTTTACAGTACAGTGCAGTAACTCTCATAATTGATGCTTTTGGAAGTGTTTACATTGATTGCTTGTAAATAGACCAAGACTGTGTAGACCAAGAGACCACCAGTTAAAGCACTAAACTCTCCACTGAATGATGATGGTCATTTCAGGTGTCTGTATACTGTATATATATTTCATAAGTATATACTGTGTATATTGCATAAAATAAGTATATATTTATATATACATACTTTAGAAGTGGCTTACTTGTGTATAGTTTTGTTTCCAAACATTTTCAGCTCTCAGTCCATCTAACAATCCAAACTGGATTTCACACAAGTTTGAATTTGAAAGTAAAAGATTACACTGATAGGCATTAGACTGTCAAAGACTGACTCTGTACTCTGTAAGTTGATACTTCATGAAAACAGGTTAAAATCTGCCATACGGAAGATTTTAGTTTGACATGGATCATAGATAACAGCAAATTTGTCTGAGTAGTAATTACTATATTGAAACTCAACTTTTTTGTCCTCACTCAGTAGAAGCTTGCAGTGGCATTTATTTTCAACTTTGGGACATGTTAACAGGAGCTGAAAGCAGGCCATCATGCCATCAGAAATCTCTCCAGCTTTCTCCATATGATGTTTCACTCTGAGTAGATCATCCAAGAAGGAATACTGCACATTTACTCTCCAGTTTGGCTGGATGAGAATGGTAGTGGAGGGATCCTCAGTGACGTACGTGAGCTGTAACTCTCCACACATTATCTTCAGCTCCACATTATCAAGTCCTCCTTTTTTAGAGGCCACAAATTTATGTGCCTGCATCATGCAACTCTCCACTTCATCCCTACAACAGTGGCCCAGGAAGTGTGACCTGTCTATTTCCTCCTTGGTCAGTTTAGTGTCTTTTATCTTGATTTTCTGAAACAGTTTAATAATGCCATTGCTATTCCACACAATGTGGTGGAAGACAGGCTCATCTGTAGTAGTGATCTTGAGAAGTGTCTTCTCTCCTTCCACCTGAAGTAAAGCATCTTTCCTTTTGGTGATGGACATGGCTTCTAGTGCTTCCATGGCAAATTCCAAGTTGAAATTTAAGGATGTATCCAGCAGACCGCTCCGGGCTAAATCAACCTTAATAGGTTGGATGCATTCAACACCAAGAGGCTGCTCTACTGTGAAGGTCTGCCTGTGAGAGAGAAATGTAATCACTTAAGTATATGCATTCAAAATAAGATACACCGACTATAAGACACCCAATAACTAATCTTAAAATGTAATCCTCATACTTAAATATTGAGTTATCTTGTATCTAGCTTTATCCAAGTGTATAGGCATTGATTGCATGTTTTACTACTACATATATATCATGACTCAGTTTTATTTATTTACACAATACACACGTCGTCTATCCTTCTGCTATATTTACAATCTGATTTGATTTACTGATCCCAACTATAGCCACTACATTTACAAAATGTGCATGGCAATTTACTCAACATAAAAACAAGGCAAAGTCCACTTTTGGGGTTTGACCTCCAATCAGGTTGAGCTGGTTGAGCAAGCTCAGACTGAGCTGGTCATTGGCTCAAGGGATGAACCAATAAGATTTAGATTTGAGACTGAGATCATTTCACAATAGCAGATGTTAAAGCAATATACCGGAGTAAGTTTAAGCATAGTCCTGCTGCACGAGCCTTCTAACAGCAATATATTTCGCATGAAATGAACAGCACAGACCTAACACGAACGCGAAACACTTTACATTGAGTCAATGTAACCTCAGATCTTACTTTCGGTTTCCAACAGTCAGGTCCCATTGATTCAGTGTAAAGTGCCTGTTCGCTTCTGCCTTCTGTGCTGTACCAAATTATTTTGTTCCACTCGCTAACTAGC
Organism: Sardinella longiceps; assembly: GCA_027497455.2. NCBI lineage: Eukaryota > Metazoa > Chordata > Actinopteri > Clupeiformes > Clupeidae > Sardinella > Sardinella longiceps. The sequence goes on along the minus strand of JAODXP020005793.1, from coordinate 690 downwards.
GCATTTAGCAAATTCTTTCAACAGGGCTATGCTTGAATTCACTCCGGTACTCTCCTTTAAGCCCCGGCTTTGCCGGTCGTGCCATTGTGCCTGTCCTGGTCTGTGTGACTACTCATTGTCTTTGTCCATCTGTCCCCAGGCCCGTAGGTGGAGCTGTAGCCTGGCCTAGCTGCTTGAGCCTAAGTGGGAGGCTTTCTTAAGGAGGCCTTCCTGGTTCCTCTTCCTCTCTCTCTGTCACTCGGCTTGGGCCATCGATCTGGGTGGCTGGCCGCAGCCCTGCTCCTCGGCACTACACCTTTCTTACACCACACTTCATCTACTGATGTACACCACACTTTTGGTTAACTTCTACATTTACTGATATGCCTTATTTACTTTAATAAACACTCTTTATTTACTATTTTAAGTCGGTGTGGTCTCCCCTTTATGTCTTGGCCATCATACGAGCCTGGTGGTCCTGACACAGAGTATGACATATTTCTTGAGTCTTGATATGAAAGTTATTAAACTTTTCACACTTTTATCACTGGACTTCGAGTTGCAGGCGGCATTATGTCTTGGCCTACTTTGTAGCAAATTAACATTAGGCTAAACATTCCTTTACTAAGACTCGTGCAATGTGTTGCTGATTACACTGAAGAAAAAAATGATGGTGTTGGAGAATTACTTTGTGAATCAAATTTGAACCTG
>JAODXP020005792.1:5000-11017 GCA_027497455.2 Sardinella longiceps | reverse complement strand
TTTACCTACTCCCTCTAGATATCCAACAGGCTGGGGCAGTATGACTACAGTGGGGGTTAGTCCTCTGCTAGTCCCATGTGTTAACTTTACCCACTCCCTCTAGATATCCAACAGGCTGGGGCAGTATGACTACAGTGGGGGTTAGTTAGTCCTCTGCTAGTCCCATGTGTTAACTTTACCCACTCCCTCTAGATAACCAACAGGCTGGGGCAGTATGACTACAGTGGGGGTTAGTCCTCTGCTAGTCCCATGTGTTAACTTTACCCACTCCCTCTAGATATCCAACAGGCTGGGGCAGTATGACTACAGTGGGGGTTAGTTAGTCCTCTGCTAGTCCCATGTGTTAACTTTACCCACTCCCTCTAGATATCCAACAGGCTGGGGCAGTGGATGCCGTTTTTATGATGGTGTTTGGTATGACCCTCCCGTAAGATGGATCCATGATCTCCTGATTGAGAAGCAGATGCTCTTATTGCTCTAGCACTGGGCCAAATCACCGGTAGTGCTGTGAGCAGTTTGCTGCTACAGTAGGTATCTTGCTCAAGGAGACTGTTGGATGAATGTTCTGATTACCCGCAGCTGTTCTCAGAACAAATACTTTGGTTAACAAATAAGGTGTGTGACTCTTACAGTGGAATGTTAGAGAAAAAACAGTTAATATATAAAATCAGCTGATTCTGATTTTTCATACAACAACACCTTGGGGTCACGGGGTCAGAGCTCAAACCTGCAGCCTTCTGGTTGCCCAGCAACACCTCTACCACCTGTGCCTCCTTTGCCCCAAGTGCCTCTGTAGCTGAAGGTCAAGTGTTTCTATAGCTCAAGCTCAAGGTCTTTATATAGCTCAAGGTCAAGTATATAGTCTATTCGATATAACTCAAGGTCAAGTGTTTCTATTCTATGTAGCACAAGGTCAAGTGTTTGCAAATGATCATTATCTAACCCTAACCAAAACAGACATATGTCAAGGTTGGTGTGGAGTGTACTGATAAAGCTCAAGGTCAAATGCATTGATATTGTATGAATTATGATCATACTTAGAGCATCTAGTATATGTCATATGATCACTCAGTGTATCTAGAGTGATATGAGAACTAGATAATAATGAGAACTAGACTGACAACCGGGGGGTATTTCACAAAACCAATAGGGGATTTAGGCAGGCTTACTGGGTTATCTTGGATGAACATAGCCTTGACTTCACGGCAGAAATTCCATGCAAGTTACCAAAGGAAATTATACTTCAAATTAGAATGATATAATTATACTTTATCTACAGTAGGACAGATCTAAGAACATCTGGAACAGAAACACATGTTAGAACAGACCTTAGAATGTCTGACACAGAAACCCAGAAGAATACAAACCCAAGAGTGTCTGAAATACAGACCTGAGCGTGTTTGGAAGAGGAACACAGAAGAATACAGACCTGAGCGTGTTTGGAAGAGGAACACAGAAGAATACAGACCTGAGCGTGTTTGGAAGAGGAACACAGAAGAATACAAACCTGAGCGTGTTTGGAAGAGGAACACAGAAGACTACAAACCTGAGCGTGTTTGGAAGAGGAACACGGACGGATACAAACCTGAGCGTGTTTGGAAGAGGAACCCAGAAGAATACTAACCTAAGAGCGTCTGGAAGAGGTTGCTCTGGAAGACATGGATGACCTTGTCGATTGCAAACTGTAGGGAGTCCTTCTCCTCCTTGTGTCGTGTGCCGAGTTTGGTCCGGTAGCTCCGCAAAAGTTCCAGAACCCTCTGAGCATCTGCAACCCCAACAGACAAAAACCCATGATGAGGAACCCATGATGAAGAACCCACGATGTTTCTGCTACTGCACTATACTCACATTCCAGCATAATAATAATAATCATCATCATCATCATCAACTGTGTTACCGGACCAGGTGATCACTCTTCACTCTGACCCAGCACACCAGGTGATCACTCTTCACTCTGACCCAGCACACCAGGTGATCACTCTTCACTCTGACCCAGCACACCAGGTGATCACTCTTCACTCTGACCCAGCACACCAGGTGATCACTCTTCACTCTGACCCAGCACACCAGGTGATCACTCTTCACTCTGACCCAGCACACCAGGTGATCAGTCTTCACTCTGACCCAGCACACCAGGTGATCACTCTTCACTCTGACCCAGCACACCAGGTGATCACTCTTCACTCTGACCCAGCACACTAACCCAACCTTAACCCAGCACACTAACCCAACCAGGTGATCAGTGGATTTTACTGCTTCAATAGGAGACACGGAGGGACTATTTTCAGATGAGGTAGAAAATTACGCCAGAATGAGAATAGTTCCAGTTATGCTGGCCGAGATTACCACTCTTCACTCTGACCCAGCACACTAACCCAACCTTAACCCAGCACACTAACCCAGGACACTAACCCATTACCCTGACCCAGCACACTAACCCAACCTTAACCCAGCACACTAACCCAGGACACTAACCCATTACCCTGACCCAGCACACTAACCCAGCACACTAACCCATTACCCTGACCCAGCACACTGACCCAGCACACTAACCCAGGACACTAACCCAACCTTAACCCAGCACACTAACCCAACCTTAACCCAGCACACTTACCCAGGACACTAACCCATTACCCTGACCCAGCACACTAACCCAGCACACTAACCCAACCTTAACCCAGCACACTTACCCAGCACACTAACCCAGCACACTGACCCAGCACACTGACCCAGCACACTAACCCATTGCCCTGACCCAGCACACTAACCCAACCTTAACCCAGCACACTTACCCAGGACACTAACCCAGCACACTAACCCAGCATACTGACCCAGCCAAGGAGGTTATATATAAACTGGAGACAACGACTAAGTCCCGCCCTCCATAGAACTGAATGGCCGGGGCTAGGCTAGTAAATGCGGTGAATTGACAGTTAACGCCATTGTGAACACTGGGTAACAGACCACGGCCATGCCCATGCTGCCCATGCGCAAAGTTGGAAATGATGCATGGACTCAAGTTTAATCTCTTTGCAAAAACAGTAGTCCTTCAGTCCAGACGGTGGTGATAATGCACCTAGATTGTTAACAATACAACACGAGGAAGAAAGTTCTGTCGAGAACGTGCCTGAAGTTTTTATAGCATTCATGACAGTCCATTTTTTTTCACAAGCTCCTCAAGAAATAAGCAAAGACTAACCAGAGATCATGAAATATTGCTTTTACTCTCCCCGGAGAAATAACATTTCGCATGTAACCGCCCACCAACTTGTAAGTGCATGAGTGCTCATGCCCAGCATGACTCTCGTGCATGCGCTGGCATGGTTCGGATTGTGACTCCATACGTAAATATGGCGATGCTAAAGTGCTGCCGCTAATCTGCGCGTTCTTGACCCCCTGGACCCAGCACACTGACCCAGCACACTGACCCATTGCCCTGAACCAGCACACTGGATACTAACCCAACCTTAACCCAAGCCTAAATGACCCAACCTTAACCCAAGCCTAAATGACCCATCTTATAGGACATTTGTGAGGACCTAATGTAACTGACCCATTTGTAAAGGGGAAATGACTATTAAAAGCATGATCTGCCATGGTAAACAAAATGACTTACCTTGTTTCTTGACAGGCATCATGAACCGCCCAATGTGGTTCTGCTCGGAGAAGACTTATATAACCCCTAACCCTGATCTCACTCGTACGCCAAGGACACAAGATGCTCTACCCCTGTCCAAACAGAGGAAGGCAGGCAGGAGTGTTTGAGCAGAGTCCAGTCATCAGTCTCCCTCCTAACCAGCAGTATTGGAGCAGCACCCTGCCTCTGTCGTCTCCCAGTGATGTCACACCTTCGGCGTTGCTGTCGCTGGTCTGGCCAGCTGCTGATCGGGCAGGACTTCTGAATTCCCCAAAACTGGGGAACTGCCCCGCTCTGGTTCGAGAACCAATCAGCTTTGAGCAGCTCCAACGGCTCTCAGTCCTGTTCAAGCAATTCCCTTCGCGTCACATACGTCAGAGGAAAGAGTGGTGTCATAGGTTTTGTTTCGGCACAGCATTTTCTAACATCCACCAGTAGCAAACCGAGGCATTTCAGGGAGGCCCACCATGAACCTTTGAGAAATTTTGTTATACGGGCTCTTGGTCAGACAAAAGTCTCGTAGAGCTTTGAAAGTCGATGGCAATCAGGCTAGCAGGACCCTGCCTCTGTCCCTGGCTCTGTCCCTGGCTCTGCCTCTGTTGGGGGGGAGATGGGTGTGTCCCTTAAACACAACATAATCATTGTGTGTGTGAGCGCCCATTCAAATGTGCTTGCACTAGACAATAAACCCATTACTGGAGTAATACCATACAGTTGTTTTTGTCTTAGGCTATAAATCTATATGTAACACATACAATAGTGTTTGAATGTAGCAATAAACCTATTTCTGACATATACAAGTGTGTGTGTGTGTGTGTGTGTGTGTGTGTTTGCGTGTGCGAGCGTGTCTGTGGATGTAAGGCACTTTAATCAAACCACACTAGAATTGCTGGGATGCCATGAATTTCATTTAAGAGTGTGTGTGTGTGTGTGTGTGTGAGAGAGAGAGAGAGAGAGAGAGAGAGAGAGAGAGAGAGAGAGAGAGAGAGAGAGAGAGAGAGAGAGAGAGAGAGAATACTGTGTGTGTGGGTGTGAGAGAGAGAAAGAGAGAGAGATGCCGTGTGTGTGTGTGTGTGAGTGAGTGAGAGAAAGAGAGAGAGAGATACTATGTGTGTGTGTGTGTGTGTGTGTGTGTGTGTGTGAGGGAGAGGGGGGAGAGAGAGAGAGAGAGAAAGAGAAAGAGAGATACTGAGTGTGTGGGTGTCCTGGTTTGTAGGAGGCCAGAGTTGACATAAATATTCACGAGGCACATTTTCCACTCTGAACTCTGACACACACACACACACACACGTATACACACACACACACACACACACACACACACACACACACACACACACGTATACACACACACACACACACACACACACACACACACAATGAGCAACTATTGTTAGGCATCTTAGTGTGGAGTTCATTCAATCCAAATGTAACTCATGATGTCACAATATTAATGTTGTTGACGTAACTACGCCTCAGACTGAATCAAACATGTTTGATATCATCTTAAGATCTTAATTACACCTGAATCAAACATGTTTGATAGGATCTTAAGATCTTAATTACACCTGAATCAAACATGTTTGATAGGATCTTAAGATCTTAAACACCACATGTTTGATAGGATCTTAAGATCTTAAACACCACATGTTTGATATCATCTTAAGATCTTAATTACACCTGAATCAAACATGTTTGATGGGATCTTAAGATCTTAATTACACCTGAATCAAACATGTTTGATAGGATCTTAATTACACCTGAATCAAACATGTTTGATAGGATCTTAATTACACCTGAATCAAACATGTTTGATAAGATCTTAATTACACCTGAATCAAACATGTTTGCTGCTTAACAGGTCCGTACTATGGCCTCTGTAACACCATTTATAACATTAAAATGCCGACAACTCAGTCATTAGGTTTGTACTCATGTAATCATCCCACAACGAGTCTGTATGTGTGTGTGTGTGTGTGTGTGTGTGTCTGTGATGTAATTGTAAAAGAGTGAGAAAATTGGTAGTTCTGTTCTCAGCTGTAATGAGGAACTATGTAACAATTTTAGGTTAATTTACTTTCACTACATTCTACATACTACATTCACTTCTGGTTTGAAACGATTGGACAGCTCGTCTAATCAGCTTTGCTTATTGGCCGGTAGTCTCTCTACCGATGTAAACACGCCCATGAAGACCATCCCCAGACCATGGATACGGATGAACATTCCTATTGTGGGCGGGCTATGTCAGGCTACGCCTGCATGGAGGATCTCTGTGGCGAATAATGTGAACATAAACACCTAGAGGAAGCTAGAGGACTGATGTAGCATAAACAGCTAGAGGGGGCTAGAGGACTGATGTAGCATAAACACCTAGCCT